>JAVTVY010005332.1:0-38544 GCA_036873755.1 Hanleya hanleyi
ACAGTCACCATCTCATTTCGCGAGAACATTTCCATTAAATTTACTCGACACTGAGGTGAGTTCTTGGCATTCCTTTGTATATTGCGGGCAATAAAGGGGCTCTCACTTAAATAATTAGATTGGAATTAGTGACCAATCTATTCCGATTAAAAATTGGGACTCCGATTTTCAATCGGAATAGATCGGTCACTAATTTCAATCTAATTATTTCACTAGGCAACAACATTTCCACTAGTTTGGCGACATACCTTATTGCGAAAAACTCTTTTGTCAACACATTATGTTCGCATCGTCAAAGCACTCGTTTAGGCATGTCTTCAAAGCACACATACACCGTCGAAAACCGACTACACACACAAGTTCTAGTACTGGACGATTGTGAAACCAGACGACATAGCCGGGGTGCGTTGTCACACACCTGGTTTAATATGTGTTTTGAGATGACTAACTTCTATGACCCACTTTGTATTCCTCGAAGAACTTTGTTTAAAACTTGCTTCACTTGCTGTGCGGAGCTTCTTCTCCGAGATTTACCCATCACAGCTTTTCGTCGTTTCACCTCTCGGTAAAGTTCGTGAAAAGATTCGAGAATTTCCGCACTTCCGTCGCTAGCCGAAGTTTCGTAGAAAGCACATGCCATATCTGCGGCCAATCGTTCACCTTCCTCAGTCGAGACTTTTCGCTCGTGGTGTAAGTCAATTTTATTCCCCACGAGAACACACTGCGCGTTCGTTTTCTTCACATCGTCAATATGTTGTTTGATATGTTGAATATCCTCGAAACTTTCTCTGTCATTAATGGAATACACCAAGACAAAACCGTCACCCCAACGTATCTGTCCTTCTCGTTGAATAGAGTAATCCTGTGGGATTGGAAAGGCATACGATAAAACAAGAACATGATTCTTATTGGCAATATGGCTACGTCATTAAAACGAAATCTAAGAAACTTTCGGGTTTCAGTCTTGACCGAGCTCTTGACTTTAATCTTGGTACCCGACACATCGCTTTCCAATGATGCCTCCACTCAAAAAAAAAGTTCAATGGGCCCTGATGTTATTGTCCCCAGTAGCTTGATCTCTGGTCTTTCGATCTCAATATGCTTCTGGTTTGCAATAGGCGTGAAATATTCCTGGAGTTTGGTCACAAGCTACATCCTTTTCTGGATTAATGGAACAGACATGGTTCATTTAATACTTGTTTTTGGTTCAGTTGCTGGTATTTTATTTGATCCGCTATACCAGTTTGCATGGGCGTACAACAGGGATCTATACTTGGACCCATGTTGTTATTAAAATACGTCATTGGTCCAGCGGATGTGCCCAAAACTTGTTCTGTCGGTATGTTTGCCAACGACACTGAACTTGATACTTCTACAAGAACCCCAAGTAAACTGAACAGAAAATTATCTCCCAACTCATGCCAGTGGATATTACATAAAAACCAAAAGCACTGCACTTACAATTCCGGCTGTATCTAGGATATCCATGCTGGCCATCTCCTCGTCCACGATCGTCTGATGTTTGTAAGCACATTCTGAGAATGTAAGAAGTGGAAGTACATGTATTAAGAAAGAGCGTCTTTGATATCGATATGGGGTCTGCGTCCAGCACTGTTATCTCTCGTATGTAAGTGAAACGGAACTAGGAAGAGCGGTCGGGCGGGGGGGGGGGGGGAATATTGTAATCGAGTTTCTCCGTCTTTGCACATTCGAGGGATAGAAAATTGACTGGTGTTCGGGATTGACCGTCCAACATCCATTACAATATCCCCATGCCAATGTTTGTAAGACTATACGCAGAATGGGGTTCGCCAGCTCGAACTGAGGCCATTGCCACTTAATTAGTTGTTTAGCATGACCAGCCCTCATCTATATTTTGAGGGCAAATAATTAAAATAGACGAGGGAATCCCTCATCTATTTTAATTATTTGCCCTCAAAATCCCGGATTTACATTTTCATGAGTAAAACTTAATGATTTTCTTTATATTCATATACAATTGGTTTGCAATTTAATAATTAATTAATTATAGCATCTAGCATGAGTATCTAAAAAATCAAGGTCATGCTAAACAACCAATCAAGTGACAATGGCCTGACGCCAGGTGGCTACGTGTACCAAGAGGTAAATGACGCATGCGCATGTCGTTTTTCTTGACGTCAGAAAGGCAACGTCATAATGTAACGACGTTGTTCGTTTCATGACGCCACGTCTTCTTTACCTCTTGGAGCACTAGCGCCGCCTAGCGTGGTTGGCGATCCCCATTCTCATCACCCAAATGCCACTCGATCACCAAATGGTGAGGCGCGATCGCGATCTAACTCGGTACTAATTCCATGTTATGTCTTCACCATCGCTGGAACAGTCACTTGGGGAAAATTACCAAGGTTTTTCCAACTAATCCGGAAGTAAAACTAATGAGTTTTGTACCTTAATGAACTGATTTTAAAGACAATACTGGACTCAATCTCTTTCCATGGATCGGGAACTGAGTTTGTTAGAAGATGTTCGAAATTCAGAAAATCCGCTTTTACGATGAAGCTGACCAATAAAGATGGAAAATCTCACCTAATGTGGGGTCGTATTCCCAGATGAAACGTCTCGTCATGAATCGTACTACGAGGGCTGTGAAGAAAAGTAAAACTAATTTGATTATCCAATTCAATATTAATCATTTCTGAACGAACCATTGAATAAAGACAATTACTTCACGCTGGAAAATAAGCCATACTGTTGTCATTTTAAACCTCTGGAGCCATCTCATTAGCTTCTTCAAATAATATGAAAAGGTACTATGGTATATATAGTTAACTACAATAAAATTGTAGTAAACTTTAGTAATTGCAGAATCACTATGGTGATTATGATAGTATTTCTGTCATAGTACATGTATTTCTACTGTAATACTTTTATCATAGTAACTGTAATATTTTACTTTAGTAAATATTATAATTGAAATACCATATAGTATGCTATAGTATTAGTATGGTATTTTTACTATAAGATTCTACTATAGTCTTTTAGTGCAAACTAGTAGTTATTCCTTAGTTTACTATAGTATGGTACCATAGTATTTCTACCCTAGTATAGTATTTTACTACATCATTTTATCACACAATGTTTACTGTAGTATACTATAGTATTATTCACTGCATGGTCTACGATACTAGTATACTATATAACAGCACTTTGGTAAACGCTCTATAGTATTCCGCAAACATCATATCCTGTACTATAGAATATTATAGATTTTTACTACACCAGATATGATACATATCGTTCTCTTGTCTAAGACTTGGATATATCATGAATGGCTCTTTGCAGACTATACTTGTGTGACAGACCAACCAAAAACATCGAAAGAGAACAGATAAAAAAATTCATTCTTGGGAAAAAAGGTTTATGATGAAGCTCTCATACTGTTAGTAAAACAAGTGACTTCAACACCGCTCTCCGTGATGGGGTTCACTAGCCCAGAGTAATTTAGGCAGACTTTGCAGGCTAGAAAATCTTGCAAAAAATATAACATTGTGTATCTGTAGTTGATCGTGATAAAGGCTTGGAGCCGCTTTGAGGTGTTGAATATGGCTGACGCCGACGACTGATAAACTAAACCTATCTCTACATGCGGTTATCTGGCCGATAGATTCTGCTAAAATATTAAAACTCGATGATTGAAATATTTTATCGTAATTCCAATACGTATAAGCAACATGATGGACATAATATTGCTATATCTACAGGAAAAGCAAATTTCATCCATTACTTATGTTGGTGGCAGATGTCTTCAATATTGCTATATCTACAGGAAAAGCAAATTTCATCCATTACTTATGTTGGTGGCAGATGTCTTCAATGTTCATGAAACGTAGTCATACATATCTCCAGTATATATCTTGAGTGTTAATATGTCGAGGAAATGGTTTTGAGAAAAATTTAGATAACTTGAAAGTTTTAATATAAACTGTAAACGTGTCGAATGTGGAATTGGAGCGATATGCAAGAGATGGGAAAATTGACGTCTGGAGACTATAGAGCAACCATATGACTCTACAGGAAAGCATTCCTTCACTTAACACTCAGACCCGAGAATACGGTGGATTCTCTGACGTAGCTTTATACGTCACTTCATAGTCTCCACATGAACACCTACAATAAATGCGCGGCTGAGATACTAAGGCTACGTGCGAGATTCCTCCGTATGCTTTCCTGTAGAGTCATATGGTTGCTTTTTAGTAGCCAGACGTCAATTTTTCCCACCTGTTGCATATCGCTCCAATTTATAGTATCTCAGGTGCACTTTTATTGCAGATGTTCATGTTGAGACTATGAAGTATCCACACGGCCCCTAGCACCGGTTCAAACGGAATTAGATCGGGAGCTGTGATGACAGATCAGCTCATACAACTCATCTGATGTTAAGGGATGAAAATCGTGGACATCTGATAGAGTAAACGCCTCAACATGGGGTAAACCTGGTAAATGCAAGAATACCAGAGAAACTAACCTGTAATGCCCGACGTCGTACGGCTTAAATTTACCACTAAAACAATGAACCTACATATATTTGTATACAGAGTAATATGAGGAAACCTGATATAAATTTTAGGAACATATATTCAAAAACTTATCAACAATCTGTCTCAAAATATATTATTGAAATGAAACGTTTCAATTTCATAAGGAAGAAAGCGTTTTTTGTTACTTATTGCGTACGTGCACTGCATTGTACAGTAAACTAACAGATCGGGGTGAAGAAAACAGACAGCCACATCCCATGATGTGCTTATGTCGGAAGCGTACTTTATTTGAGATCAAACATTCCTCCTGTGATATTTTTGTTTATCAAGTCCTATGATAAAATGGGCTAGTTTATGCTGACACTAATAATTATATGAACGTTATGGGTTGGGAAGATTACTTTAAAAAAAAATATCCTTAAATCTGACAGAATGGTACATATCTGTCTGGTCGTTATCGCATATAATTTAATGGAAAAGACTTGTTGAACTCTGTAACCAAAACACTGCTTCATGCGCTAGTATATTTGCGGTCAAAATAAGGTTATCCACAAAGTCAGGAAACACCAAAACTTTGATACCGCCCTCTAAAACAAGATACCCCAAATGCTGACTAACAACTTTATCGGCTCAAAAGTGAAAGTTCCACAGGGCACATTTCGACTGTTATACAATCCACTGACACCGAATCATTACGGGAAGGCCTGTCTCAAATCATAGTGTTGGTTACCATCGAAAGACATTATCAGTAAACGTTGACAGATATATATTTAACACAAGACCTCTTTTAGATCTACTCTTGCAAGGGCGTTGTGCGCTGTTCGGAATGGGTCGGATATTATTTCTCGTTACATTCAAACGGTTTGCGATGATGAAGATACCAAGAATGGGTGATTGTCTTCAGACAGTGTGGACTGTATGTGTTATAATCAATGCGAACGAGAAATACATTTTAATCTACTGCTGTTTTGTTTTTTGTTTTTTCATTTTACAATTCGCAGTAAATAAGCGTCTAATTTTTTTTAACAATAGTCAGTTACTTGAATGTCATCAGCTAAAATACATCACTCATATATGTTCGTTTCGACATGCATTTCAATTTATATACTTCAAGATACCTGCTTTTTCATAAAATCTCCATGTCCTTCATAATGGCTATTGAAAACAAATCACGATAATTTACATTGATGCAGTATGTATTCCACCGGAGTGTTTGGACAACGATTCGGCGAAATATTGCTCTTGGAAGGACATCCATGGACTCCATGTCGTTTTCCTGCTGTGGTGACGTCAACATAACTATATAGCATATGTAGAGTTTGAATTCGCAATAGAAGAAACGAGTTCTTTCAATTTTAAAGAGCGCATCCCCCCTGACAATGGCCTGTTAAAATATATCAATTTGACCAAAGACACTGTGGTTTGGCTGGGCTGATTTTCAGGATATACAATTTGTAAATCTGCAACTTCCGGCGTAGGCACAGCTGTCGATTTATGGGAAATAACAACCCAGATTCTCTCATACTTGAATCTCAGTTCTCGTGATCAAAATATGAATGGATAGGTGATCAAGGGAAATAGAAAACAAGATTGGTTAATGATTGAACGACATGGATACAGAGTCAAGGATATATCACGGGGAACTATGTGGCTATGCATCATTGTTGCGAGGGTGGTATGTGAGAATGGATTGCACGGCATACTCTGTATGACTACTGCCCATCGTAATAGGATGGAGTGCCCAAGTCAAGCTCAAGCAAATCAAACCATACATCACTGCTCCATCCAGCAGTCACAATAACCAGTTCAGAATGTCTGGGTGCGATAAGACTATCGGTGCATTTGAAACACCTTGGTCATATACTTGACGACATGTTGATTTATGGGGGACAGCGTCATCTGCGTGATATCAAACCGCAAATACATATATTTCGATCATATCAATGTGGACGAAGACATCGCTTTAGATAATATCTCTTAGTCTTTTATCTAATAAAGGATTGCAAAAAAAATAATCAAAGAAGACTTGAAAGCCTGTATCGGAGAAAGAATTGCAGAATTTGCCTCTCCACCACTGAAGACCAGCTCAAGGCCTATCAGGTTATTTAACGGCAGTTTTATAGACGGGAGAGGCTCGGAGAAGATGCTGAAAGAGCCAAACTTTTAATCCTCAGTATATTCGTATATGTCGAGGTTTTTGACAGATTTATTTGTAAGCGCGCTCAACGATCTGAGAACTGGGAGGGTTAATGGCTTAAGGCTTAACCGATGTCAGATGTAAGAAAGATGAATGGAAAGAAATGTCAAATGTTATCAGTTCATTTAGTATGAGGGAACGATAAGATATGTTGCAGTCTCACACCTGTGTCCACGTACTGAATCAACTAAATTAGAAGCACTCGGTACAATGAATTCTACACACATGCATGTATAGCTTAATTCATTCAAATCCCTAAATCATATCGTTAGCAGTTACATTGCTTCATTGAATTCGGTATAGAACCAGTCCTCTCATCAGGTGTCAGCCCAACACTGCTACAAAAACTTAAACAGTTTCCCAGTCTTCGATTATCACGATCACGCAAATCAACGCATTGTCTCGTCTAATCGATAACGAGGCGGTGGGTGTGGACAGTACTTCCGCCTCTCATCGTCGCTTAAACCGTTGTCACAAAAATACGTGTCCATTACAATCAGCCAATAACAATTACCGGTAGCAAATGATATTATTTTCATCAGGATTTATTTATTCCCATTTCAATTTAGTGAAATCCGGGTAATGGTTGTGCACTGTCTTTGTTCACTTTTCTATTTAGTTGGGCCACATTTAAAATGTGATCTTTTCACTTTGCCAACCATGAGATTGTTGAACAATATGAGTAACATACAGCTGGCTGGGCTTTGTTCGCAACACACGACAATTAATTTCACAGACACCAGAAGAAAAAGTTCACCATCGCTCTACAGAACGACACATTTTGCACAGGCTCCACGTTTTCTCATTTTGACCACACAACTTCAATAAGGCTGGCATTTCATCACCACTTTATGTAACCGGAGGCGCCTTTAATGTGGTGCGTCGGGTCATCTTTACTGTGCGTGGACAAATTGATTGTTTTATAAAAGCGATGCTAGATTTCAGGATGATTGAGACCTGCCATGCAGATGGATACACAATCCACAATCACTATGTGATTGTAAGAGGGATAAAACGTTATCAGGGTTTAGGTCTATTATCTTGCAATCTAACATCGATCATGTTAAACGATATTAACGCACAGTACAGATGCCTCAATGCGTCAAGTCCTGTATGTAACTCGACACGCTAAAAACTAAAATTTGCAACACCATCTCTTCCGACTGTGTCAGTCCAGGGATCGCGCGTTGACAATTACATTGATGTCGTGTTACATGAGGAGGGTATAAATTGTATTATGATTGATCCCCACCTGTCATTTAATTGTCATAGATTTACATTGCATTATGGGATAGATAGGGATCAGCGTCATCAGGTTTCAGGTCTATAGATACATTAAAAAGTTATTTGGAGATTCTGCGTTTCTGTTCCAGTTCTTACATAATGCATCTCTGTGGACATACAGTCCAATTAACCGACTTATTTATGACACCCTTGTTAACTTTAGAAACACGAGGGCAAGAACAAGGCTGTCCTTGTATTGACGATTCTCTTCTGTAAACGCGATTAGTATTTCTGGACCTACATCTGGTACAGAGACATAAATATTACAAGTGACTTCTTTATATTTCCCATTTCATGATATAAAATTCCCATTTCTATTGACAATGAACTGTTTTACTATTTTAGTGAATCATCATTATGCGAACTCTTACATCTTTATCCCGCTTAATGAAACCTGTCTGATATTAATAAATCTCTCCCCACTTAATTCAGATACATGTATATATTTATGCGCATTTCACCGTGAAATTGACCGATAATTACGACAGGTCCTCAGATTACAGTAGACATAAATGCGGGCTTGTTATGGCTGCGATGAGAGCACAAGCAGTCATCAAAGATATGAATATCTCACAGGGTGGTATAACTGCGAATGTCGGCGTCAGATCCGACATTCACTACAGTGGAAAGAACATAGCGGAACGTCAAAACGGACCAAATCGTCGGTCTGAATTGAGTGAGTGCGGAACCCGAGTAGCCGTTAATTCCATGTAGGTACCGTAACAAATTGTACATACCAACAACATTAGCACTAGACCAACACATGTAACATACATGCAAATGAAACCCTTGGAAGTTGGAAATGTTGTTAAGCCTTGGTTAGATATTTAGCGACACAGATGAACCTATAACGAGTAAAAGTGAATAGACAGAGGGGTTCTTTCAAATGATGCATTGAAATCAGCTAACAGAATCCGACTGATATGAATACCATGCCATGCCAGCGATGAGACAATAATGAACAATCTATCTGCGTTCTTTTCGGGTCCTCTGTAATGAACGCATACTTCAAATTTCTAGCGTTCCTATGGATCGGAAAGGTTTCCTTTAAATGCTTCAGTGGCCGCCCCAATTCGAAAACTATGTATCGCATCGTCAAAGTCCGCAAATATCATGAGATTACAACACATATAAGGGAAGTGGGAAGAGGTGCCGACATACTGACAGAGTCACATGACTTCACAGTATATATTGAGCTATATTGAGTGTTCAAGAAGATGTGCGTCGACTGTCTTAGCGATCGTATGGCTATGAATGACCTGTGGCAGATCCCAACTAGCGAGGAATTATGTTAGTGACCCGATGGGGTTGAACTGAACTGTGACTTTCTCGACAATCTGCAATATATACTTCATCGACTGGTGGGAACCTTGACTAGAGCAACTGTTTTTCAACATACATCCGTTTTTCACCTGACATCTGTGCAGAAAGCACCAGGGGTGAACATATCCAAATGATGCCGGGAAACAACATGGCTCAACGTTAGCGCTTGAGTCAGTTTTTCTTCTTTCTTGAGACATTTCGCACCGAGAAACTAGAAAATCTGGTCGGTATGAGAAAAGAGGAAATGCATGGACAGCTCCCAATGCCGTGGGAAGAGGATTCGAAGCAGCGATAGCTGCACCCCTCATCGAAGAATTTGTACCGATGCAGATAAAAAACTGAATTGTAATCCCTCGTGCGGCGAGAAGCTTTGTGCTTCCCCCACTGAATAATTGTACCACCTTTAGCGGACGTTTTTGTACATCAAAGATGAATACAAGCGACTAGTCCGGCATTCATTATTCATTAAAGAATTTCCGCGTTGATATCCAAAGATCTAATTCATATAACAGTATTAGCACCAACTTCAAAAATAAATCATAGTATACATAAATATAGGCTAGTTTCCTGCAAGACAGAAGCGGTCAACAGTTTTCAATGATGCCTGCAAGACATCATGATGTTACAAAAATATATAATCCATATCGCTGATCAGTGTTCTTAATCCATATGATTTTCATTAAATTGTTATCTAGAGTAGGATGTATCTCAGTCACGCTCTGATTGTGACTGTTCATATGAACACCATGAGGATACAGCCCCTAGCCCCGGGTTAAGCGGAATCAGACACAAGTTGCGAAACGTAACGCCATAGATATTGCACGCTACAATCGTATTTTGCTATCAGCATGCGATATTTATCGCCAAATGTACGTCGAAACACATTTTACCACCTTTGTGTAAGCCCTTTTACTTAGTGCCACCCCCCTCCCCCAACTTTCTAAACCTACACTCTTCACTTACGCCCCCCTTCACTTTTTTGTTTGTGTAAATAAAGACTTGCCGTGTCCATATTCTAGGAACTTAGTCACACGACACTGTTAGAACCGAAATCCAAAAGAGACATGGAATCAAATGTACTAGACACAAGATGTTTTTTTGCAGAGAAAAACCGTCGTCACTCTGGAAAACTACACTTGAAATACTCTATAGTGATACGTATATGTGACCATTGGAACATTAATCATTAATGCTTTGCCGACCATCATTGGAAACTGTTGACCGCTTCTCTCTCGCCATAAAATAAGCCAGCTTCTGTTTAAACTAGAGGTTCCGCTTTGACCCTTGTGTTGCCGCTCCTGCATGAAGCCTATGCTGGTTGTTTTTTTAAGCAAAAACAAACGTCTCCCCCAACCTCCCACCTTGCCTTGAGTGGGCACATTATTTAAGGGGAAGTGCTATAAAATGAATGTAGCAATAAGTATCCTAAACAAAGCTGCGCACCAAAACCTAATCGAATGAGGGGGCCATCCCAATGAAGCTTCCATCCAAGTTTGGTGAAATTCCGTCCAGTAGTTCTCCAGATATCTTGCTGACACGGCCTGTATATACATGTACAAGTAGATGGACAGAGAGACATGAATGAATGCTCGCACACACACCAACACTTAATCAGATGAGGGGGCTATCCCAATGAAGCTTCCATCCTAGTTTGGTGAAATTCCGTTGAGTAGTTCTCCAGATATCTTGCAGACAAGGTCTTTCTGCATATACATGTACAATTAGATGGACGGACGGATGGACAATGGACACGGATGAATGCACACACACACACACACACACGAAAACCTAATCAAATGAGAGGGCTATCCCAATGAACCTTCTATTCAAGTTTGGTGAAATTCCGTCCAGTAGTTCTCAAGATATCTTGTAGACAAGGCCTGTCTATACATGTACAATTAGATGGACGAACGGACGGACAATGGACACGGATGAATGCATACACACATCAAAACCTAATCAAATATGGAGCTATCTCAATGAACCTTCCATCCAAGTTTGGTAAAATTCAGTCAAGTAGTTCTTCAGATATCTTGCAGACAGTGACTGTATATACATATACATGTACAAGACGGACGGACACCAGACATGGACGAACTCACGTACACACACCAAAACCTAATCAGATGAGAGGGCTATCCCAATGAAGCCTCCATCCGAGTTTGGTGAACTTCCGTCAAGTAGCTCTCAAGATATCTTGTAGACAAGGCCTGTCTATACATGTACAATTAGATGGACGAACGGACGGACAATGGACACGGATGAATGCATACACACACCAAAACCTAATCAAATATGGAGCTATCTCAATGAACCTTCCATCCAAGTTTGGTAAAATTCAGTCAAGTAGTTCTTCAGATATCTTGCAGACAGTGACTGTATATACATATACATGTACAAGACGGACGGACACCAGACATGGACGAACTCACGTACACACACCAAAACCTAATCAGATGAGAGGGCTATCCCAATGAAGCCTCCATCCGAGTTTGGTGAACTTCCGTCAAGTAGCTCTCCAGATATCTTGCAGACAAGGCCTGTATATACGTGTAAAATTAGATGGACAGACACGATGGACACGGATGAATGCACGCACACACCAAACTTAATCAAATGAGGGGGTGGGGGGGGGGGGGGCGTATCCCAATGAAGCTTCCATCCAAGTTTGGTGAAATTCTGTCCAGTAGTTCTCAAGATATCTTGCGAACAAGGCCTGTATATACATGTGCAAGTAGATGGACAGACGGACGGACACCAGACACGGACGGACGGACAGACGGACACAGGACACGGATGAATGCACGCACACACACCAAAATCTAATCCAATGAGGGGGCCATCCCAATGAAGCTGCCATCCAAGTTTGGTGAAATTCCGTCCAGTAGTTCTCGAGATACCTTGACAAGAAGAAAAGGGGACGGACAGGGGACGGACAGACAGACATAAACTATGTATTTCTTATGCCCACTTAGATTTTGGTGATCGGTGTGTGGCGTGTATAGGTTTTTCGATAATAGATGCGGAAATTAACCCATGTGAATAACCGCAAGCAATGTTAGGTGAGTATAAAAGCGGTCGAATGACTTGCCCGCCCAAGCAGTTCGCCCAATACTGCGAACAAATCTTTGGCAAACACGTCCAATGAAATTCCTTTAAGATTCCAGCCCCCTTAATAGATAGGTGTGTATAAGCAAATAAATGGTTAAGTAAGGACCTATAACAGTTATCAAAGCCATTTGGAAAGCTGAGCAGTAAGAAAAACATACATAAAACAGGATCAAACGACTCGCTGTTAATGTTGTAATAGCCCGAAACAACTTACAGAAGTCATTTGGAATACCCAGCAAACAGCTGATGTTGATATTTAACAGGAATCACCCAAACTCAAACAGACAACTACCGCTCTACATCACCCATATTGTTTACGCAGTTCTTCCTTAACGCGCGTGAAGCGCGACAATTACAACCTCATTCTAGGATCCATGTCTGATAGGGAAGGCAATGGTAGATTAGCTTCGTCAATAACAATTAAAATGTTTTTAAACAGTTCTCCAAGGTTGCGATGTCAGGATTCTTATCTAAACTTATAGAAAGACTCTTTCGAGGGCCTAATTATTAACAACCTATGTAACGATGTAACTAACTATATGTCTCAATCAAGGAGCCCTTCGTGATCGAGTGGTCTAAGGGGCTTCGCTGGTGGCCGCTAGGCTCACACCGCTGAAACGGCACGGGTTCTAGCCCAGCTGGTTCATGTGTGAAAGTTGGTCAGTTACTTGCCGATGAGCGGTGGTTCTCTCCGGGTACTCTGGCTTCCTCCACCAATCAAACTGACTGTCATTAAGCCAAATCCCCCTCAAGACAAAATCACATCGAAGAGCTCTCAAGTAAGGCTGCATGGGAGTCTCATGTCCGTATGCCTAGTTTCGTCTTCGAAAAGGATGCGAACGCATACTAGGAGCCAAACGTATTCTCCCAATATTCGGGTATATATATGATTATAATCTGGCATTCGGTCAAAATTAGAGTGTGTGCATCAGCAGAATGTTTGGTATACAATACCAGGGTCTAGTCCGTCATTCATTATTTAGCCGTCGTCCATTAAAGAATTTCCTGTAGTCCATAATCCAAAGAACAGCATTATCACCAACATCAAAACATAAATCATAGTATACATAAAAATAGTCTATACTGGTCAACAGTTTTCAATGATGCCAGCAAAACATCATGAGTTCCAAAAATATCAAATCCGTATCGCTGATCAGTCCTTATGACTTCCGTTAAAGTCGTTATCTAGAGTAGGATGTATATCAGTCACGCTATTGATTGTGACTGTTCATATGAACACCACGAAAATCTTGAAATACATGGGATTATTCGGCCGAAACGTACCGGTATTACGTTTCATATTGTGTCCCAATTTTTTAGGGGCCCTCGGTGGCCGAGTGGTCTAAGGCGCTTCGCTGGTGACCGCTAGCCTCACACCGCTGAACCGGCACGGGTTCGAGCCCAGCTGGTCCATGTGTGAAAGTTTGTCAGTTACTTGCCGAAGGGCGGTGTTTCTCTCCGGGTACTCCGGCTTCCTCCACCAACCAAACTGACTGTCACCATATGAGTGAAACAAACTTTAAGCCATTAAGCCAAATTCCCTCCCTCCCTCCCTCCCAATTTTTTCTCTCTTTTTTTCTTATTCATGACCCCATTTCATTCTTTAATCTACTACGGGGATCTTTTAGGGTTTTTTAAAGTGTGATCCCCGTTTGTGGTACTTAATTGCCGTACACATCGTGTGAACCACGCCCTTGTCTACACCCAAAGGTTTAGGGTGTTATTAACTCCACTGGCTGGATTAGGGCTTTAAGAAGGCGGGTGAGGGTGGGAGGTGTTGGGACATTACAAATAACAAAGACGGGTCCAACCCGGACGTTCAGACTGGATTTGTTTGTAGAAATGTTTACCTATCCACCGTAGGCTATCATCATCATTCCCAATCAGTTTGAATCCGTTGTGGTTGGTGAGATGAATTTGCAGGTTTGACGGCAAACATAAACAAAGCATGTTTACATCAGCGTTACACTAGGGCGCTGGGGATCCAAATTGTTTTCAAGGGAGTTTTAATATAGATAAAAACAAGATGTGTCGGTGAGTATATGGTTCCAGTCGGAGACCGGTTTTTTGAAAGTTAGACAAAAGATGAACAGTAAATATTTTCCGCAGCAAAAGAAGATGATTTTTTTTTACTCGACGAACTACTCTCCAATTTTAAAACGTCTGTTTGAATTTCCTATCCATCTAAAATACACACAGCTGCAGAGACTCAATGAATGCACATTCACTGCCTAAAAGTACTCAAGTCGTTAAACGTGTTCTATGTTTAGTTGCACGTGTATACTAGCCTGTATATAATAGCACATTGGACAGCACATTAGATGTGTTGTTGCATCAATGGAAATTCGTCTCTAGAAAATTTACGAGCGCCACTATAATAGGTTCGCAGATCAAAGAAAGCTTCTCGTGAATAGGTCATTATGGGACGAAACTGTAAACCAGCTAGCCGATACTGGATACCGTTATCAGTCTCGAACGTGCTTGTTCAAGTTTCTGTCCGTTCCACATTGTGAGCTTTGTCAAAAGCACGAACGAGACGGTGTGTATGAGAAACAAGTGCAGTTGTAACAGGAATTTTAAAAAAATGCTGAAGTGAAACGGAAATCGAGTTCATGTACGATGAGAGGTGGAACTGCTACTCATGCTATTAATCTACCATCATATATTAAACACCCGTTCACTCCGTCCATACAGGAACTATCGGGAGTCGGACATGGCAATATGGCGCTCTTACATTTTGAAACTTCGCAGCGATGGATCCCACTGGAAGTCCAAACAGATCGGTCAATATTGGCTGCTATCCAACAATGTCGCTCCCGAATGTTGCTCCTTCATAGGCGGCTAGAATGATCTTCATATTTGTCAATATCCGCCATCCTAGTCCTATGTAACACCCGTGTTCTGCAACATTTGTTTCCTGTCCAGTCAGCTCCCGTACTAATCTAAATGCACCTGATATGACAATAAATCGTGATTGAGGTATATAACCCGCTGTAAGTCGGTGCTAGGGGCGGTGTGGTTACTTCATGGTTTCCACACGAACAACTACAATAAAAGCGCGACACAGATACCAATGCTACGTCTTAGAATCCTCCGTATTCTAGTCTGAATGTGAGACACCGGAGGAAACTTTCCTGTTAAGTCATATGGTTGCTTTTAGTCGCCAGTTCTTCCCACCTCTTACATATCTTACCAATAGTATGGTTTGACTATATATATTGGTAGATTACGGGTTGGGGGAACACACTGATTTACTGATTCACTATACCATGCACTTCCACTTCCCTCAGATACAGAATAATGATTTACCTTCAGAAAGTTCCAGTCTCGGGCACATTTCCTATAACATAATTCATTCAGATCTTGCTAAAGTGCAATGCAAACCATGTCATATATTTCATTTGCATAATCGTTCATGTTATACTATACCCCCTTTACATATCTAATCCTGGGATTTATCCGGTATGTATAAAATGCACATTTATATATTTACTGACATCGAATCTGTGGTATACCCGTACAACATACTCAGAAAAAAAACCCCACAGGAAAATGATCGAATTGAATATATGGAATTCTACTCGAAACAAATTATCACCATGTGTAACCACTGACCGAGATTCCGTCGAAGCTGTAGAGACCATCCGTTCGTGAGGTATGCAGGTTATTAACAGTTTCAAATGAAGATAAGTTATCAACTCTTTAGCCGAGATAATTTGATGTCACTCGATCAGTCGAGATGCTTCTAGGTATGAAGTCCTCGTATGCTATTGGCCAACTCAGACCCCCCATGATTACAATCAGACCCCCCATGATTACATTCATCCCGAAATTAAGAAACTTTACCCCGAATATAGTTAATGTTTATATGAGAAATATGTCTAGAAGATGCCTTCGATTCGTTAGACAGTAGCCTTTCTCTGCATGTGTTTGACATATGTTCAACGCAAGGATCGCAATCGGGGCGCGGGAACTTGAGCTCCTGTGGCGCCCCCTATAACGAAAACGTACACACACTTCAAAGCAGGGGGTGATTGACAACCCAGATTAACAAAATAATCATGATTTCCATCAGCACGCGCATCAAATCCGTCGCCAGGATTTCCCATACTGTCAACTGCCTTATCAAGCTAATAATTTCTAGCCAAATATCGCTGTAGAAATCATAGCGCATAGAAATATCCAGACTTGAATTTTGTGTGGCTTTGCTTGTTCAGTCTTATACAGGTCCTTTGTCCCTTCCATCCCCCGGATGTACGCTATTTAAGACCACACCAAAAGAAACATGATATAGCACATAAAAGTGCTCAGACTGAAAAAAAATATATATATATGTTTTTATATGGCGGCTTACAAACGGTTGAGCAAAAGGTGAGGATATGTTTGAACATTGGAGATCAGGCTTCGCCGAGGTATACTAGCCTGTATGAATAAGTTCCAAACCTTAGCCCCCCCGGCCCGACCAAGTGTATATTAAGGCTGAGAGAAAAATAACAATAACTCCGAATTTGGACAGTCAGTACACATTCATAAGTTATTAAGCACGAAGCAAGTAAGTTTCAAAGTTGTTAAAGAAGAACTATGCCCTACAATAATGTAATACATAATGGCGGACATAGACAAAGTGCAATAAATACGACGCAAATGCTTAGAATGAGGTCCATCAAAAGTAACAGGATATGAACCGGACAAATAAATCTTTACGAACTGGATAAAGCACCACATAATTATGTGAAAAATCATCAATACGGATGCGAAATCTGACACTGCAAACCGACAAGTTACTAAGTACAAGTACATCGCGTGTAAGTTTCGAAGTCATCCATCAAATAGTAAGCCAGATATGGGCAAAAATGTTGACAGGCGGGATAAAGGGCCATAACGCTGCGGAAAATCATCGAAAATGGTAAGAAACCTGATGTCATCTGCAAGGTATACTATGCATTTTCCATGTACGTTTCAGAGTTGTCTATCGAATAAATACCAATATATGAAACGGACAACAAATTGTTGACGGACGGACGATCATAGGACCGTACGACCAGACGTTGAGGGTGAAACGGCGATAAAGTAACCGGTGTTTATGTACGTTAAAAGCGGCAAGGCTTTGGTGTAAGACCTCCCATTGAAAAGGTAATATCCTGGACAAAAGACTGACAATACAACTTGCAGCAGATCCTTTGTCAATTATATTTCGTGAGTCTTACACGAAATCGTTGCCTTAAAAGCCCTCACACATATTCGTGTGGTCTTACACAAAGATGTTCTTGTTTGGGGTTCTTGCATTTGAGCGAGACATAACTGAATTCCTGGCATGCATCTGGTGTGGTCACGTCACTTGCATATCTTCATTAAATTAAGGTCGTGTTACATGAGAGCTGTCAGGTGACGGAATAATAGCGTATATGTACTATATGACGTAATTAGGCCAAGAGCATACTGGGAACTCGCGTTGAATAATAGAGAAAAAGACCAAATTTGAGTATAAAACCACGCGAAAACTTTGGCAGAACTAGAGCGCTAAGGGACCGTGCAAAATTTATTGATGGGGTAGGACCGGTGCAAACAGTGGGGGGACCCGGACTTTTTTTCTCGCTATTTTATGTAGGACATTAAAAAAATTTTACGTGACTATCCATAGGACCAAGAGTTTTTTTTGTTTTTTTTTTTAAATAAAGAAAAAAAAATACGAAGCTGCGCATCTGAAAACCCCTCGGCTCTGGGTCCTGATTTGATAGGCTTCTGGGTCATGACCATATGGTGTGCCCAGGGATGTCATTCTTGAGATATGTCGGTAATGAGATTTCAAAATGAGCAGTTGAATGGTATTGGAGAAAAGGATCATTAATGATTTTGCATAAATTGAAAATGGCCACCAACGCTTCCGCGCAATCAGAAAAGCCGGCTTGGTAATTTATTGAAAGTCTCTTGATGTATCGATGATGCACCAACTTTCATATTGAACAGTTGAATGGCATCAGAGATATGTACATGTATCATTAATAAACAATGGCCACCAAGGTTTCCATCCAATCAGAAAAAACGGTTTGCTAATTTATTGAAAGTCTCTTGAGGTATTGATGATGCACCAACTTTCATATTGAACAGTTGAATGGTATCAGAGATATGTACATGTATCATTAATGAGTGCATAAATTAAAGATGGCCACCAAGGCTTCCGCCAAATCAGAAAAGCCGGCTTGGTAATTATTGAAAGTCTCTTGATGTATCGATGATGCACCAACTTTCATATTGAACAATTGAATGGCAGAGATATGTACATGTATCATTAATAAAAGATGGCCACCAAGGTTTCCATCCAATCAGAAAAACCAGTTTGCTAATTTATTGAAAGTCTCTTGATGTATCGATCATGCACCAACTTTGATATTGAACAGTTGAATGGTATCAGAGATATGTACATGTATCATTAATGAGTGCATAAATTAAAGATGGCCACCAAGGCTTCCGCCCAATCAGAAAAGCCGGCTTGGTAATTTATTGAAAGTCTCTTGATGTATCGATGATGCACCGACTTTCATATTGAACAGTTGAATGGCATCAGAGATATGTACATGTATCATTAATAAAAGATGGCCACCGAGGTTTCCATCCAATCAGAAAGACCGGTTTGCTAAAGTTTCTTGATGTATCGATGATGCACCAACTTTCATAATGAACAGTTGAATGGTATCAGAGATATGTACATGTATCATTAATGGGCTTCTAGGTGATGACCATATGTCTCATTCAAGCTTGGTGTTATTTGCATAACAACAAAATTTTGCTCAGGCGGGTTTCCTATTGGAGGGGGAGGTGCATACAATAGAACAGGACACTTGGGATAGTGAATAAAATATATATTATCAACATTAAATATCAGTCTGGTATCTATGAACTACAGTGTATATGCCTGACAACATGAAACCACTGAAATAAAGACCCTTTTATCACTGAACAACTAGCATGTCAAATACAATGCACTCTACAAGTTCATTATCATTAAACCTGTAAAACAGTTTTGGCACAGCTATATAATATCAACAAATAATTTCAATGGAAAATCATGTGCATGTACATTGAGCACGTAAAAAAGTTGATTTCATTGAGCTAGAAGACCTGGTGTGCATGTACATTTGACTCAGAAAGGTTTTACAGTGGGAAACCTGCATAAACCGACACCTGAATAAACTGGAAAACCTTCATATAGTGACATTTGTCTTGATACCGATGGGCAGTTTACCATTGATTTGAACCTCTGTAAACCAGAACCCCTATCAAAACCAACACAAAATGTTGGTCCAGAGCAGGGTCGGATTATACAGGTTTCCGTGTATTTGCATACCAGAGCAATGGAAAAAGCATCCAGTGTGAATAAGCAAGAATGGGCAAGTAAGATGTTCACATATTTTTTTACCCGAATGATATTTGGAGGGGGGGGGGGATTGAAAAAGATACAATGCGATGTCCTGAGAGTCACATAGCCACCTCTCCACCAAAGTGTATTGACATGATTGACCTGAAGTTTACCTGATGTCGATATGGTGCAAGAATGTAACATTTTAACATCACCAGAAGTTCATGAAGTAAAAGTGTGTGACAGTAGATTAGACAAGTTAGACAGCATTGGCACTCGTCAAACGGCCACTAGATTCTTGCCCAGTAGCCACACACGAAAGACAAGCATTCTACATGTTCTAGGCCCGCGAAACGAGAACAGCGTGGGATCATGTGTGAGCCTAATTTTGTACATTTCATAGCCTGAGTATTTGACGTTCAGTAGGAAGGCTTGCGGAAATGCCGGCTAGTGTGGAGGACCACTGTTCCATACTTATAAAAATGTGCAAAAGTATATGTGCATATCACATATTGGTTAGG
Organism: Hanleya hanleyi; assembly: GCA_036873755.1. Taxonomy (NCBI): domain Eukaryota; kingdom Metazoa; phylum Mollusca; class Polyplacophora; order Lepidopleurida; family Hanleyidae; genus Hanleya; species Hanleya hanleyi. The sequence goes on from JAVTVY010005332.1 coordinate 20,314, forward strand.
GGGTGGTGTTTACAGATGCGGCTCACCAAATCCGGGTACATGTAGGTCACGACATAGATCTATAGGACCAGAACTTTGCTTACCCAAGATCCAAATAGGACCCATAGATTTTTTTGATTCGAAGATAAGGGGGACCAAGGATTTTTTTTAGCTGATTTTCCTTGTTGCACTGGTCCTACCCCCTCAATAAATTTTGCATGGTCCCTTACAGTTCATGGGAGTTTCACGTTCTTACAACTCAAGGGGGATAACTCCGAGGTTAAGTTGGGTCTCCCCGATGGGCTGTAGGACTGTTAACCCATAAATCATGGGTGGGAGTACAGCTTTGTACAGGGGAGTAAATTAATTGCATCTGATTGTTTTTTCCTAGAGGACACTATGATTAGCAATACGATGGTATCTCAGGGAAATACTAGTTGGGGCTTGGAAAAATAATCTATAGGGTTAAAATATAGTGTTTTTGCACTAAAAAAAATCCTTAAAATTTAAGGAATATTCCCCGACTATTACACCGTCGGAATATTCCTTAAAATTCAATAAGGAATATTCCGTAGGATGTTAAGGAAGGAATATTCCTTAGGTATGTTGGGGAATATTCCGCTGGTGTAATAGTTGGGGAATATTCTTTAAATTTTAGGGATTTTTTTTTCTGTGTGGATGCCTACGTGAATCGATCTCCATCAAACAAAAAGTTTTATCAGGTTTATTTATTGTAATTTGGAATTATTTTGGAAAATGTAACCGTGTGTCGTCATAAAAATAGTACTTCTTCGGTGCAATTAAATGACTGTTGCGTAATAAGGTAGATAATTGGAGACGCGTCAAAACGGTCGAAATGCGCGCTTGTCATCTTAGCTTGCTAAGGGCATTTCTCGTTTCACTTAACACTACGAGCAGAAGTTTTCACGTATGATCGTGTCATGCGTTCGGATGATGGCGCTTGTATTCTATGGCTATTTCTTCGGGGAATTTACAAGTTTAAAAACGTATTATTATTTTCTATAAACATATCAAAAAATGTGTTTTTTCAAAATGAATGAGGTTTTATTCAGATCGGACCTCCAAAATAAACTGTCTACGAGCGATAATCTCTCAAATCGGAACCGATTGGTGAACTATCATTTGTTTTCAGTTGGATTTAAGACTAGACCACTTCACTACCAAGGACGAAATTTATGATGACGAGAATCCCACATGCAGGCGATTGTTGTAGGCCCGTTAATAATTATGATATTAATATATACCGTACTCTCCTCCTACTCCATTAATGGAGGAGTATATATAAACATTAATATCATAATTAATAACGGACCTACAACCACCTGGCACACACCTTCGCGAAATTGTCGTAAAAATAAACGATAAATGGTAAAATCGGACCAGATCGCAAGGAATCGGGTTAGCTGTGCGGCGAAGGCGCTGTCGAACTGGAGAGGGTTGATAGTATACAACTGGGACTAGATGTAAGGCACTTGCAATTGATTTATTAATCACACTGTAGAAGTAAAGTTGGTCACTATCTGATCAAATATAACGACAGATTTGACCTGCCGGTACCCTATATGATCTGTGCAAATACGCACAAATGGTGACCTACAACTTTCAGGTCTATAAAAACTTGGCATTAAAACACTAATGGTATATGCGATAATACACAAATGTTGTGTTTTTTGGCACCGTGTAGAACAAACTGAACTGTACAAAAAGACTACCATTTCTCCATGATATCGAAACTGTACAAAAAGACTACCATTTCTCCGTGATATCGATAATATATCAAGGTTGAAATAACTTTGTTGTAATTCTCTCCATATAAAACTGCAGGACAGTTTTTTATGTACCGAACCTCAATTACATGGGGAGACGTCATAATATATTCGTGTTTACTAGCACAAGCCAGGTCAACAATGCCGTGCACGGTCATAGAGTAACCCAGAAACTCTGGCTGTGATAGGTGAATATAGGTAAGGGGGCGTGGCATTCCTATCACAAACTCTGGCTGTGATAGGTGAATATAGGTAAGGGGGCGTGGCATTCCTATCACAGCCCAGATCGCGCCTAGGTTAAATTTTAGCGATAAAAATTTATGCCCGAAAATCGGCTTTTCGCTGACGAAAATAACGAAACGGGAGAGAAAAAAGATGCCAATTTGATACAGTTTGACCGACCTGAGCTTCTTTAACCATGTACCATCTCTCATGACTGTTTTGATGCTGACAAAATGTGATCAAATGTGTGAGAAAAAACTTCCATTGATTTTAACGTTTTCGCGCCTTTCTGACATCTTGTGAGAATATGACCTTGAGCTCGTGACCTTTCGGATCACGTGAATAAACACACGTCGCTATTGGTTCTTGATGGCGAGTCAAAAAGTCAACCCCATTCTGCGCATGTCCTTGTAAACTATGGCGAAAGAAACACAACGGCAAAATGACAAAATCCGTGTTTGATGGCAGATTCCATCTAATTAAAGGAGTCATTAGGTGGTTGTCATATAGTGCTGGAGATGCCAAATCATATTATTTATTCGATAAAATGTTTTTTGTGCCTCTGTCTCAATCCCCCACGCCGTGTGCAGTTAAAGATCTCGAGCGACTGACGTCTTATTTATTTTTTTTATTTTTCGGTCTGTATAAGTGATTCGGGCTAAGGGGTCAGCAACAACAACCAAAAAAAAATAGACTCCTTAGCCGATGTTTTCGGGCTAGGTCATAGAGGTGTGTGCGGTTTATCGTTCGGTAATTTCACTGGGCATGGGATATAAGCGACACTCCAGCCGACCGCCTGTTATTACTTAATACGGAATCAATGACCTTTGTGCCGGTGAGTATGAATACATTCTGACGTCTCTCTATGTAATTGAGGCCCGGTACATGAAACAAATGTACTGAGGAATTACAAAGTTATTTCAAGCGTGATATATTATCGATATCACGGAGAAATGGTAGTCATTTTGTAGAGTTCAGTTTGTTCTACACGCTGCATGCAAAAAAGAAAATTTATGCAGTTAACTACTGATTTCTGACAAGCTCCAAAGTAGACGACTAATTAAAATGGACAGACTTTAGTTTTATACTATACTCCGAACTTAGCCATCGCATCGCATGCATAGGGAGAGTATCAAACAATCGGTTCAGCCCAGCTCAGATTTCAGAGGATAATTTATCATTCAGGTTTTGCTGAGAAATTGTGCAAATAAAAAATTCGAAAAATCGACCAAAAAATGCCGTTTTACAAAATGACGTCATCACGGCCATCGCCATCTTGGATTTCGTTTTCTGGTAGAGCTTGACCCAAGTCTCAGCCCTCCCCCCTCCCAGGCCAAAAAGTCCAGGCCTGATAGGGTTAATATGTTGTGCATTCTAAATAAAGGAGATGGTACTATAATAAGGCGGCAATTTGGTCTATACGTGATGCGGGTGAAATCGCAAAAAAAACCATAAGATGTCCTAAAAATGACAATATGTGAAAGTTCTAGCTAGATTGTGTTATGATTATAGTTCTGACATGAAATTGAATCCGCAGCAAATGCAATTTCGTGAAAAAAAGGATCTAGAGCGAGTCATTTGAACATACATTTAGACAGGAAGGGCCACAACGCCTTTTAACCTGGTGATGTGCGGTGGTATTAAAATCTTTTTGGTCCAAGGGGTCCCTCATGTTTAAATTGGTGTTTAAATGGCTAGATTTAGACTCTTTTTTTCAAGAAATAGCACATGCTGTGGATTTCAATTTCACGTCATAACTATTATTATAACGCAATCGAGCTCGAACTTTCACATATTGTGCACATATATTTTCTCTTGTCGTTACATTAAAAAACAATCATTTTTAGGACATCTTATGTTTTATTTCCCCCTCAAACTATACCTATCACAGCTAGAGGTTTTTATAGCTTAAGATTTTGAAATCATATAGTAGAAATGACTTTTCTACAATGTGATTGATAAATAATATAGAATTTGCGAGTGCCTTAGGACTATAATATATACCAGTTGCCTGGTCTGTATAGATTTTTCAATAAATTGTGGAAATTAAACAAAATCTGTCATTAAACGACTATGGCATGATTAAATTATTAACTTCTTGATACTTCCCCGTATTATCCCTAATCCTATAGTAGATAATTGGAGGGGGGGGCGGGGGTAAATTAGCCACTCACTTCCTTCTCTTCAGGTTGTGGCAGAAATGTACTCTCTCATCGAGCTAAAATCCTTAGCCTCAAAATGAGCGCTGATCAATAGCTATTTCTTCGGGGAATTTACAGGTTCAAATACACAAAAGAATCTATTTTTGGTTATCAACAGATTAAAAATGTGGGGGGTTTTTTCCCCAAAATCGTTGCCGCTTAATTCAGATAGAACCCCCAGAAATAAAATTCTCTGCAGCCTAACACATTAATTAGAACGCAAGAAGGAAAGTAACTGAACAGTCACGATTCTGTCCACGATGATAAGATCGGACCAGAAACTGGTTAGCCTTGTGACAAAAGGCGCCGTTTTTTGTTAAACTTATAGCCACAGTTCAATCTTAATATCAACGCTCAAGCTAGTCAGACATTCAAACCATTCAAATACAAAATATTTCATATTGTATTGTAGGAAAATTGGCCACGCCGCCCCCCTTCAAACTATACCTATCACAGCTAGAGGTTTTTATAGCTAAAGATTTTTTAATCATATAGTAGAAATGATATTTCTACAATGTGATTGATTAATAAGAGAATTTGCGAGTGCCTTAGGACTATAATATACCAGTTGCCTGGTCTGTATAGATTTTTCAATAAATTATGGAAATTAAACAAAATCTATTATACAGGCCAGGCAACTGTGATCGATGTATTTAGCAAGGTTGTAATGCCTTCGATCGTTTGTTCGAGTCACTATGGCATTCGATGAACGAGGAAGGCATGACAACTCGCGCATACTAGGTACAGTAATAAGAAAATAAATAAAAAAAATGTGCTATTGTTGAAAGCTCTTTCGGAAGAGATGGTTGGCCCTGAAAAGGGCCTTTGGAGTGAAAGTTAAAACTCGCTGAACATCTACTTTTTTGCTGGCTTCTTGGCGGCCTTCTTTGGAGTCTTCTTGGCTGGTTTGGCGGCCTTCGGTTTCTTGGTGGCTGGTTTCTTGGCGGCCTTCTTTGGAGATTTCTTGGCAGCTGGTTTGGCGGCTTTGGGTTTCTTGGCAGCTGGTTTCTTTGTCTTCTTTGGCGATTTGGGCTTCTTTGCTTTCGGCTTTTTGGCAGCTGGCTTCTTAGCGGCGGGCTTCTTCGGCTTCTTTGCTTTAGCTGGGGCCTTCTTAGCAGACTTTTCTCCCAGACGGAAAGACCCGGTGGCTCCGGTTCCCTTGGTCTGTTTCAACACTCCGTTCTTGACGCCATTTCTCAGAGCGATTTTCAGGTGAGAGTTGACGGATTTCTCATCTCCTACTTTGTAGTTGGCCATGATGTACTTGAGGATCTTTACCCGTGATGAACCTCCCCTCTCCTTCAGACTGGCGACAGCGGCGGTAACCATCTCGCTGTATTTAGGATGAGCCGAAGGCTTCTTTGGCTTGGCCGCCTTCTTCGCCTTAACTTTCTGGACAACGGGAGCGGGAGCTGCATCTGCCATCTTCGTATCGGAATATCTTCTGCTCTGCAAGAGGTCTACTGTGTTGATCAGTTAAATCTGAATACACCGCCCAGTCACAAAGCGCACCTTTAAATGCTATGCGCGCGGACCTCGGCGAAAGCACGTCCCATTTTCTCAGCGCATTTTTCTGTCGAGATCTCATTTGTGTTTCTTCTCTCCGATATAATTGACAATATCTCGCTTTGTTTTGGTCAGATTCTATTCATTTTCACGTATAATTGAGCTGATATGTATCCAAATATAACTCTATAATATCATGAAGATATCTACAATATAGTATGTACAATTGGCTTGTGAAATCACCAGTACGGTAATGTGACTAAATTTGCAGTTAGAAAAAGTTGTGCTTTAATATAAAATATCGTAACAATTTATGTGAGGATACAATAAAACATTACTTTGAATATCACATGATTGGATTTTGCTAAGTTTCTTTCTGATAATTGTAACAGTAATCTGTCATTCGGCGTTAAACTCGACCGGGTAGCAACGCGAATTCCGCGTCGAGCTTCCATTTACCCGGGAAGGTCATATGAAGAATAATAAGCCTGTATATGGCCTAAATAGCACGGCCAAGTCGTGTTCTTGTTATCGCAGTTTTCGGTTTCAAACTGTGACTTTATAAAAGAATATGAAAATATCACAATTATGAAAATGTCACAATCTTAAAAACATTTTAAGGAAATTGCAGAAGTGATAAGTGCACTCGTCATAAAATTCGAATTTTAAGGCAGTAGCTCTAGATGACGTTCCTTTCTAGAGGTTGAATGTTTTTTAAATTTCAGGGGTTTTTTCATTAGGTTAAGAGAAGATGATCCATGAAGAAAAAATGAGGGGTCACCATACTCGTTAAAAAAACATGGCAGCCAAATGCATGTATAGCACTTAAAAGCCACAACACTGAATACATAGGAAATTTTGATTTTTTTCTTGCTTGATGCTCAACTCAAACTTCCCAAAGTCAAATTTTCCCCTTTTGCTATATTAATAATAAACACATATAGTTCTTATTGAATATGTAATAAAGACAGGGGGACACCATACTTTCTTAGAAAATATTAGCAGTATAACAGATAAGCGAATGTAGGTCATTTCCCCCCCCCCTGTCATGTTCCCCCCCTGTCCCATTCCCCCCCTGTCATTTTCCCCCCCTGTCATGTTCCCCCCCGGACATATTCCCCCCCTGTCATATTCCCCCCCCCCTTATATTTACTTGTCCATATAGCTGCTGTGGGTTAAATATTTAGGTAATTTTTTCTTCCAGTAAAATAATGCCAATTTTTATTTATCATAAACGGTTACAGGAAAAGACAAATGTTGTTTTTTTAATGTAATTCCATCAATAAATTATTTTCTTCACAGATATATCTTTAAGTAGTCTTAGATAGGCACAAATTTTACCAACCAATAAAAGTAACAGAATTATTTGAATGGCACAAGGAATCACCAACGCGACTACAATGTACAAAGAACACATACCAATATAACCTAATCAAAAATCAACCGATGAACCTGTACATAGACAATTCTTCTATTCTATTTATATCTCCATCCGCCCATTTATTATTATTTACTTATTTATTTATTTATTTATATATTTGTTTACTTATTTATTTGTTTATTTGATAATACAGCGCTTGTAAATATCTTTAACAAACTAAGAAATGTAACGTGTAATTAAAATAAAACATTGAGTTGATGGGCTGCAAAATCCGTACGGGAAGCGGCCCTTAAACTGCAATTTTAATCAATCAAAAATAATTTATTGATGGAATTACATTAAAAAAACAACATTTGTCTTTTCCTGTAACAGTTTATGATAATAAAAATTGGCATTATTTTACTGGAAGAAAAAATTACCTAAATATTTAACCCACAACAGCTATATGGACAAGTAAATATAAGGGGGGGAATATGACAGGGGGGGAATATGTCCAGGGGGGGGGAAACATGACAGGGGGGGAAAATGACAGGGGGGGAATGGGACAGGGGGGGAACATGACAGGGGGGGAAAATGACTGTACTCCCAGATAAACTGAGCCTTTCCAGTCCTATTTCCAGGAGAGGATGGGGGGCGGGGAATCGGGGTGGGGGTGGGGAATATGATTGGAGATTCATTTATTAGCCATTTACAGTTTCCCTTTTGTTGAAATTGACTAAGAGTGAATTTTGGAGCATATCAGAGGCTTAATTTTTAACCTCGAGAGCATTTTGCACCTTCCAACTGTTAAATCTAAAATGCAAACTTTTTGGTCAGTCCTATCACACAATCGAACCACCAGTAAAACACATGGTTCTTTTGTGTCTTTTGTTGATTTATATCCCATTTTGAGATGTCTGGGTACTTTCGTTAGGAAATTCGTCTTGTTTTGGCTCTACAGATCAATATGTTGTAGCCCCATAAGAGCAGGAAAATGAACGTCCTCTACTCCCTTAAGTCTTAAATACCGCTGAAAACAACTGATAGTTCACCAATCGGTTCCGATTTGGGACATCATCGCTCAGCTTAGACTGAGTTTATTTTGGAGGTTCTATCTGTATTAAACCGCATTGATTTGGGAAAAACATATTTCTGATCTGTTTATAACAAAAAATACGTTTTTAAACTTGTAAATTCCCTGAAATATACCTATAGAATACAAGTGCGCATTTCGACGTCAATGATTTAGCTTGACGGGAGTTACATTTCTGCCACTATCTGAAGAGAATAAAAGTAATGGTTAAGTTACCCGTCTCCAATTATCTTTTTCTTTATTAGGCAACATAGTCATTTAATTGCACCGAAGAAGTACTATTTTTATGACGACACACTATTTCATTTTCCAAAATAATTCCAAATTACAATAAATAAACCTGATAAAAATTTTCACGTATAGGCATCCAGTAAACTATATTTTAATCCTATAGATTACTTTCCCAAGCCTCAACTGGTATTTCCCTGAGATACCATCTTGGTATTACTAATCATAGCGCCCTCTAGGAGAAAACAATCACATGCACTTAATTTATTTCCCTGTACAAAGCTGTACTCTCTCCCATGATTAAGTGATTTCGATAATTTCCCACCCACAGACACCCCAAAACATTACAATACAGAACATAACACACTGTATACAGTCCATCCGAACCCAGACTGAACAGGTCCGTGAGCCCCGCCTTGTACATGAAATGTAGTAGAAGATGAACAATGAAATATGGGGAAGAAATATACCCCAGACTGGTCTAACTTTGGGAGACTGCCTATAGTATTGGATCCTCCTATCATGATTTAACAGTTCTACAGTCTATCGGGGAGACCCAACTTAACCTCGGAGTTATCCCCCTTGAGTTGTGAGGACGTGGAAACTCTAGTCCGGGATTCTGACGGTGTGTGAGTTATGTTCCATGAACTGTACGATCTTAAAAAATCTCAAATTCAAATAAAAAAGAAAAAACTTTCAACCCACTTCCCACTATAATTGAGAATAGTATATATATACAATGACTGGTGGGCAAGCAAAGGCTTTCATTCCCAGAGCTCCATAACCAGGTAAAGGAGATGGTGCGATACGGCGACATTTTGGCCTATGGGGCCTACGTGGTGCGGTTGCAATCGAAATAATAACAAGCACTAAATAATAACAAGTTACATTAAAAAAACAATCATTTTTAGGACATCTTATGTTTTATCCCCCCCCCCCTTTTCTTGCTTGATGCTCAATAAATCAAACTTCCCAATGTCAAATTTTCCCCTTTTGCTATATTAATAATAAACACAACCTTCCAACTGTTAAGTCTAAAATGCAAACTATCGAACCACCAGTAAAACACATAAATGATTCTGTTGTGTCTTTTGTTGATTTATATCCCATTTTGAGATGTCTGGGTACTTCCGTTAGGAAATTCATCTTGTTTTGAGAAACTTTACAGATCACCATGTTGTAGCCCCATAAGAGCAGGAAAATGAACGTCCTCTACTCCCTTAAGTGGTGTAGTCTTAAATCCAGCTGAAAACAGCTGATAGTTCACCAATCGGTTCCGATTTGGGACATCATCGCTCTTAGACCGAGTTTATTTTCGAGGTTCTATCTGAATTAAACCGCATTGATTTTGAAAAAAACACATTTTTGATCTGTTTATAATAAAAAATACGTTTTTAAACTTGTAAATTCCCTGAAGAAATAGCTACAGAATACAAGTGCGCATTTCGACGCCAAGGATTTAGCTTTCTGCCACTATCTGAAGAGAATAAAAGTAATGGCTAATTTACCCGTCTCCAATTATCTATTTCTTTATTACGCAACATAGTCATTTAATTGCACCGAAGAAGTACTATTTTTATGACGACACACTATTTCATTTTCCAAAATAATTCTAAATTACAATAAATAAACCTGATAAAACTTTTCGTTTGGTGAGGACCGATTCACGTAGGCATCCAGAAAACTATGTTTTAACCCTAGATTACTTTCCCAAGCCCCAACTGGAATTTCACTGAGATACGATATTGGTATTGCTAATCATAGCGCCCTCTAGGAGAAAACAATCACATGCACTTAATTTATTCCCCTGTACAAAGCTGTACTCTCACCCATGCTTAAGTGATTTTGATAATTTTTCCACCCCAAAACATTACAATACAGAACATAACACACTGTATACAGTCCACCCCAGACTGAACAAGTCCGTGGGGAAGAAATATACCCCAGACTGGTCTAACTTTGGGAGAATGCCTATAGTATTGGACTCTCCTATCATGATTTAACAGTTCTATGTCTATCGGGGAGACCCAACTTAATCTCGGAGTTATCCCCCTTGAGTTGTGAGGACGTGGAAACTCTAGTCCGGGAGTCCGACGCGTGAGTTTTGTCCCATGAACTGTACGATCTTGAAAAAACTCAAATTGAATTAAAAAAAAACACTTTCAACCCACTTCTCACTATAATTGAGAATAGTATATATACAATGACTGGTGGACAAGCAAAGGCTTCCATTCTCAGAGCTCCTTAACCAGATAAAGCAGATGGTGCGATACGGCGAATTTTGGCCTAAAATACGTGGTTCGGTTGCACTCCAAATAATGAAAGTCTTAAAAATAATTTGTTTTTAATGTAACGGCAAGAGAAAATACATGTACACAGTATGTGAAAGTTCTAGCTCGACTGCGTTATAATTATAGTTATGACGTGAAATTGAAATCCACAGCATGTGATATTTCTTGAAAAAAAACAGGTCTAAATCGAGTCATTTAAACACACATTTAGACACGAAGGACCTCTTGGACCAAATAGATTTTAATACCACCGCACATCTCCAGGTCATGGCGTTTTGGTCCAAGGGTCCTTCGTGTCTGAATGTATGTTCATATAACTCGATTTAGACCCTTTTTTTCACGAAATGGCACTTGCTGCGGATTTCAATTTCATGTCATAACCATAGTCATAACACAATCGAGCGAGAACTTTCACATATTGTGTACATATATTTTTAGGACAACCTATTTTTTTTTTTCGATTTCAACCGCACCACGTATAGGTCAAAATGCCGCCTTATCGTACCATCTCCTTTATTGAGAATGCATAACATATCAAAATTGGCCCTAATCAACATCAGGGATTTATGATTATATTTAGGATTGCATTCTAATAAACATACATTTCACCCTTTAACAGATCATGACAGAAACGGCATGTTCGGTCATGGGTTGGAAAATTTACCTACCCTCTTCTATCGTAAACTTACTATACTTATTCCGAACTTAGCCATCGCGCACCTAACTATGAAATGTCGGAGTTCACTTTAAAGAGATTATTGTGTTCTCAGTTTTGTCACAAAGAAATGTGTTTCAAAGCTACGCTGTCACCCATTAATGGTGAATGTCAGATCGCGTGCATAGGGAGTATTAATCACTCGATTTAGCCCAGCCCAGATTTGAACACCAGTTTCTGGCTATTTTGACACCGGTGCCCGAGAAATTTCCTTGCGTGCTGGGGAAAAATAGGAGTTTTCGGACGCCTGAAACTGGATTCCAATATTCCGTTGGCTTAATATTTGAAAACGAAAACTCAGAAGTCCAGAAACGTCAGTATGTATCATGTCTAGCTGGCACTTATATCTAGAAACTAGAGGTTGGCCCTTGAGTTGTCGCTCTGGCATGGGTGATGGTCGTTAGCATTGCTATTATAATAGTACTCAGAGCATATCGCTCCAATGTATTACCTGTATGTGGTAGGATTCTGCTGGTGGACTGTTAGTGCCCGAGGCCCGCCCTCTGTACATGTCATTCGACAAATATATGTAGATTTTTGTTTTTTTGGGAAATTTAAGCCGTACAACGTCGGGTATTATGTATACAGGTTAGTTTTTCTGGGTATTCTTGCAGTTACCATGTTGACTCCATGTTGAGGCGTTATTCCATCAGACGTCCTCGATGCTCATCCAATAACATAAGATGGGTTATTTGTGGAGCTGAAGTAGTAGTGTAAACCCCGGAGCCCAAAACTTTCACCCGGATGTAAAAATGACGTCACTTCCGGTTGGGGTGAATGAGGCGTGACCTTTGGACATGTGTAGACTTGTTTGTCTGGGGTTTTTCCCATGCCGCCATTGTGTCCCAAAATGGCGTGTACAACATGGCGGCATGCCGCCATTGTGTCCCAAAATGGCGTGTACAACATGGCGGCACGCCGCCATTGTGTCCCAAAATGGCGTGTACAACATGGCGGCATGCCGCCATTGTGTCCCAAAATGGCGTGTACAACATGGCGGCATGCCGCCATTGTGTCCCAAAATGGCGTGTACAACATGGCGGCATGCCGCCATTGTTGTGACCTTTGGACATGTGTAGACTTGTTTGTCTGGGGTTTTTCCCATGCCGCCATTGTGTCCCAAAATGAAAATAGCCGTTTTGGGATGTAGGGGAGTCCCTAATGGTCCGATGGGGTCTAGTGAGGTATCCAAGTGAAGCATTCGTGAAGGGGCATCTGATGGGCTGGCTGTGGGGTTGAAATATCGGCATTCTGCGCATGCGCGGTGGCCAAAGGGTATGAAAATAGACGTTTTGGGAGCTAGGGGAGTCCCTAATGGTCCAATGGGGTCGAGTGAGGTATCAAAGTGAAGCCTATGTGAAGGGGCATCCACTCAAAAAAAACGGAACACGGACTTTATCGAAAAATCCGGAAAATGCCTATATGGGGTATGGGGGGTATATAGGTCGCCGGGCTTAACGGGGCTTGCCTATCAATAGAGTTATCTCCCGCTAGTTCCAGGGTGGGTGTATGTAAAAATTTTCCTGAAAAAATACGGAACACGGACTTTATCCTAAATTACGGGAAAATGCCTATATGGAGTATGGGGGTATAGGACCATCCTGGGAATCCTACTTCTCGACATTGGCGGTATAGGTTGTGGGGTCTCGTTTTCTTAGTCTCGTCAAGACAAACATGATAGGAAGTGTCGCGGAGCGAATCGTTAAAATTTTTGGAAAAAGTTCAGGGAGACCCATATAGTCCCATACTGAGGGTATAGGACCAATGTTTGTCCCACTGGGAAACCTACTTCTATACATTTGCGGTAGGGTTGTTTGGATTTGTTTTCTTAGTCTCGTCAAGACAAACATGATAGGAAGTGTCCCGGTGGACGTTTTGGAGTGTAGGTGGGCCACTAATGGTCCGATGGGGTCCAGTGAGGTCTTATTTTGAAGCTCTCCTGCAGGAGCACTTGACTACACTAATGGTTCGTACGTCGTCAATATTCTGCGCATGCGCAGCCTGGCCGTAGTAGAGAAAGCAGACATTTTTGGGTGTGTTTGGGTTAGAGATGGGCTATTCACGGTTCGAATGGGTCGTGTGAGGTATCAAAGTGAAGCATTCGTGAAGGGGCATCTAATGGGCTGGGTGTGGGGTTGAAATATCGGCATTCTGCGCATGCGCGGTGGCCAAAGGGTATGGAAATAGACGTTTTGTCGAGCCTCATTGACCTTTGACCTCGGCCAAACCACTTTTAATCGGAAGGGGTGCAAGGTTGGTCAAAAGTCAACCGGTGCACTACCCAATGTAGGTTCTACTGAAATGGACTTGACCTCAGAAATTTGCATATGACGTCACTTCCGGTTGGGGTGAATGAGGCGTGACCTTTGGACATGTCTAGACTTGTCTGTGTTTGTCATGTACTGGGGTTTTTCCCCACAATGGCGGCTAATCCGCCATGTTGGAACATGGCGGCTAATGATGGCTAATCCGCCATGTTGGAACATGGCGGCTAATGGCGGCTAATCCGCCATGTTGGCATCCGGGGTGTTCCTCCGTCGCAGCGCGCGCGCGCGGGTTCTCCGGAGGTGCGCGTCATCACCAGGGCGTGACCTTTGGACATGTTCAGACTTGTCTTCTAGACAAAATGGCGGCCTAGACCCGGAGAATACCGAAGAGGTCCCCCGCAGTGAGTGAGTGAGTGAGTAAGTGAGTGAGTGAGTGAGTGAGTGAGGCGTGCAAAACGCCTGTGAGGTGTCCCCAACGCCCGTCTTAACGCATGGACGCACTAACGACGTTGAGTGAGTGAGTGAGTGAGTGAGTGAGTGGTCATATAACGTCGTTTGTACACCATTAGCCTCAGTCTGTATCCATCCTTTGACCGGGTACCATGTCGAGTACATGTCCGTTCTGTCAAAAGACACTCTCTCGTCGCGACAATAGGCTCAGACATATGCGTCTAACGCATAGACAAGAGATACCACCAAGTCCCGCTATAGGTCCACCAAGTGGCGTAGGACATCCCTATACGATGACGGTGAGCGGCCCTACGGGGTGTGGAAAGACGTCCTGGGTGATGAAGTTTCTAGAGGAAGGTGTGGCAACCCCAGCTCCGACACGTGTTGTTTGGTGTTATAGCCAGTGGCAGCTCGCCTACGAAACTACGCGATTACAGAATGTGAGCTTTGTCCCAGGAATTCCTCACGACATAGACGAACCCTATTACTTCGATTCCGAGCAGACCAACGTGGTAGTACTCGATGATCTGATGAGTGCGGCCAAGGACAATTCGAAAATCGCCGACCTATTCACCAAAGGGTCCCATCATCGCAATCTGTCCGTCATCTATTTGACTCAGAATCTCTTTCCCCAAGGGAAGGCGTCCGGAGGTATTGCCTTGAACTGCCAATACTTTGTGTTGTTCTCCAATCCCATTGACAGAGCACAGATCCGTGTGTTTGGTAGTCGAATTTATCCTCAGAACATCGACCATTTCATGCAGGCGTTTCAAGGAGCGACAAGTCGTCCGTACGGCTACCTGTTCGTAGATTTAAAAGCCCATACCCCGGAAGATCGTCGGCTGACGACCCACCTGTTACCCGGCGAGGCATCACCACAGCCCCTACACTATCCACCTAGTCCACATCTGGTAGGGCAGCAGCAGCAACCCACCCCCATACAGCGTGTCCCCTTCATACCATCAGTCTCGGAATATCACCCAACCGTGAAGGACCAACCCGAGGTTGAAGAACATAATGTGAACTCGAGGCTATAGAAGGGTTTGTTCAAAGAAAGCATGGACGCCGAGCTGGGCGAGATGTTGGAGGCCACAGGAAACAAGTTTCAACGCAAAGGGTATTCGAAAGAGGAAGCCGCAATTTTAGCCCATAACAGATTGGCACCCAGACCACGACGGGCTTTACGTCAGCGGTATGTCGACCTCGTGACCCATATGAAATTGTTGGATAAGGACCCAGTCCATATGGAAATTGAAAGAACAGCGTCGATGTTGAAAACCTCGGGCATGAACTGGAAAGCGACGTATGTCAGAGCAATAGCATTAAAGAAACATTTGTTCGAACGCATCATTAAGACCAAATGCGTCTCACTATAAATAGGCCACACGGCACCAGTCCCCTCATTTAATCATGAGCACTGCAGAGTCCAACTTGTTTGAACTCGACAACGAGGATATTCTAGCCGAAGCCTTACGTCAAGCCAATGTCGATACTATTGATACAGCGCAAGGTGGAGTCACCGTTCAGCACCAACGTATGCCTTCACATCTCTCCACGCTCATAGATGCCATCCAATGGGTGACACGCGTATGTCTTCTGCTGCATAAGAAACAGATAATATCCAACGAGGATACCAACACAACTACCCGTGCCCAGCATCTGCTGACCCTGCATGAGGCATTTCAAACCTTTATGGAGACCCAGCTGGAGACGGGAAATTATCTTCTTCAACCTCCAACATCAACGTCCAGTGATGATGGACATTGCATAACGCGTTGAGACGGGCGTTGAGACGGACGTTATGGCGTTGAGATGGGCGTTAAAACGTAACAACGGGCGTTGATGGGCGTTACTGTCTATAAAAGCAAGCGTATTTCCAAAAACACGCACAGTCGACGTTCAACCGTGAACATGGCATATACTTGCTCTGAGTACGAATGCACGTTCACCAGGCATTACGATATGATGCGACACCAGAAAAATATACATGGGATTGAAGACTCCGAGGAGTCCGTTGAGGCGGATGCTGATACAGAGACTGCTGAGAGTGTATCAACTGATACCGAAACAGAGATTGCTGAGAGTCCATCTAGTGATACAGAGAGCTTGACCTCAGATAGTCAGCCTACATCCGTGGAAAGTGAGGCAGAACCTACCTTCTGGGATCGTATTGTGACAGCAGCTATCAATACTTACGCTGCAGCGATCGAGGACGCCGGAGAGGATAATTTACAACAGGCGTACACCCAAATGCGCCCTCGCATCAGGAAAACAGCCATGGCGATCTATGAACAGTATACCTTACTACCGCTTGAAATGAAAGGCGACCCCACGCACAGGTCCATCATGAAGACCAAGCGTTACTTGGAAGAGGCTATGGGGCTACCACCCACCGAGGCTCTGAAAATGCGATCAGAATGCGCAAACAACTGTTTCAGGACATGCTGCCCGAAGAGTATCCAGGCCTGCCCGACGACGCTTAGGTCACACCGAGCAAAGATGGAACATTTTGAAATGGCGACTTCTGATTGGACAGGAATACATCTAACGGACAGGAACGAATATGACAGATGCAAATGGTGGTCTCTGATTGGACAAGAGTCTTTTTGAGTTGTAAACATACCCAACGCGGCTCCCCCAGCGTTGGTATGATGTAACATTGGGGAAAATAAACTATATGAAAATAACTTCTTGTTGTTGTTGTTGTTCTCTATACCCCCAGTATGGGACTATATGGGTCTCCCTGAACTTTTTCCAAAAATTTCAACGATTCGCTCCGCGACACTTCCTATCATGTTTGTCTTGACGAGACTAAGAAAACGAGACCCCACAACCTATACCGCCAATGTCGAGAAGTAGGTTTCCCAGGATGGTCCTATACCCCCCATACTCCATATAGGCATTTTCCCGTAATTTAGGATAAAGTCCGTGTTCCGTATTTTTTCGGGAAAATTTTTACATACACCCACCCTGGAACTAGGGGGAGATAACTCTATTGATAGGCAAGCCCCGTTAAGCCCGGCGACATATATACCCCCCATACCCCATATAGGCATTTTCCCGGATTTTTCGATAAAGTCCGTGTTCCGTTTTTTTTTCTCAGGAAAAATTTTACATGCACCCACGCATGAATGGATGCCCCTTCACATAGGCTTCACTTTGATACCTCACTCGACCCCATTGGACCATTAGGGACTCCCCTAGCTCCCAAAACGTCTATTTTCATATCCTTTGGCCACCGCGCATGCGCAGAATGCCGATATTTCAACCCCACACCCAGCCCATCAGATGCCCCTTCACGAATGCTTCACTTGGATACCTCACTCGACCCCGCCATTTTGGGACACAATGGCGGCATGCCGCCATGTTGTACACGCCATTTTGGGACACAATGGCGGCATGGGAAAAACCCCAGACAAACAAGTCTACACATGTCCAAAGGTCACGCCTCATTCACCCCAACCGGAAGTGACGTCATCTTTACATCCGGGTGAAAGTTTTGGGCTCCGGGGTTTACACTACTACTAGCTGATCTGTCATCACAGCTCCCGAGCTAGCGTATCTAATTACGCTTAAGCCCGGCGCTAGGAGCCGTGTGGATTCTTCATAATGTCCAAACTAACAGCTGCAATAAAAGCACGGCTGAGATACTATAAGGCTACATCCGAGGATCCACAGTATTCTCGGGTGTGAATGTGAGGTTCTGAGGGAAACTTTCCTATGGAGTCTTTTTAGTCACCAGACGTCGTCAATTTTTCCCACCTCTTACATATCGCTCCAATTTATTACCTGTAAATGGAAGGATTCTGCTGGTGGTTTGCTAGTCTCCGAGGCCCGCATGTCATTCGACAGATATATGTAGGTCTATTGTTTTGGTGGGAAATTTAAGCCGTACGACGTCGGGCATTACAGGTTAGTTTTTCTTGGTATTCTTGCAATTAGGAAGTTTGCCCCATGTTGATGGTTATTCCATCGGACGTCCTCGCTGTTCATCTATTAACATCAGACGAGTTATTTACTTGAGCTGATCTGTCATCACAGTTGCATATAACTCCATTTTATTACCTGTATATGGTAGGATTAAGCTGGTGAACTGTTAGTCCACGAGGCCCGCCCACTCTACATGTCATTC
>JAVTVY010005333.1:0-40109 GCA_036873755.1 Hanleya hanleyi
GGAGGGCACTGGGCGAAGAGAGCCTTGAGAGTGACGGGAACATGCAAATCACATTCGACAAAGCCGTAGAGGTCCCCCGAACGAATGGCGTCGAACATCTGTGGCAGACTCAGAAGTCGCCGACGACTCAAGGGGTACTCGCGCTCTTTTAGGAAACGTCGTAAATGGGGCAGGGCCTGGCACATCGTGTGAAATTCACACTCCCACATTTCAATCAGATGGTATCCTCTCTCTTTCACATAATCACCGTTCTCCACCACTTCTTCCCGTAATTCTGCCCGTGTTTTTCCACGTCGTTCGTTGAAGCGTCCAGCGCTGAAATGGCATCCGTGGCCGTGCCAATAGCAACCGTAAAATTGGAATACGGTGGGTGTGCTACCCACCAGGGCAAACCCATCGACGGGAAGTCGACGATGTCCTATGCGCTTCTCTGTGGCGTTGGTTTGGTGTCGTATATAAATTGCCCGTCGATAGGCTTCCCAATCCAACCACTGATCAGCCAGATGCTTGTAGGGTGTACGTTGCGGTGTAAAATGCCGAGCTTCCGACAACCAACGTGTATAATGGCCACTGGGCATAGGTTGGGCCAGAGACCACAGGTACAAGGCATTGCCATCGAAACCGATGATCTTAGCACAGGGTTTTCCACTGGGGAGAGTAGTGACGTCCTTCTCGTGATAACGGTGAAAAATAAGACTCGGTCCGCCGACAATGTTCTGCTTTAGACAATGATGCATGTCTGCATCTTTTTGCTGTATCAGCGAGAAGTACGTAGGACACGCTTGAAAAAGATGGCGCAGCGCTAGACCCGGTAAACTCAAGCACTCCTTGAAGATATCGACGTGCATCTGGCGACGAAAGAGTTGCACCATTTTCTCGGCCGCTTCCAGGAAAGGAACCACATCTAGGTTATTATACCATA
This sequence comes from Hanleya hanleyi, assembly GCA_036873755.1. Taxonomy (NCBI): domain Eukaryota; kingdom Metazoa; phylum Mollusca; class Polyplacophora; order Lepidopleurida; family Hanleyidae; genus Hanleya; species Hanleya hanleyi. Next base: position 923 of record JAVTVY010005333.1, read on the forward strand.
TCAGGAAATCTCGCAAGGTGTGCATATGTTGATCGTTCCATACCTGCTGTAGTTCCCGGTACGTGTCTTCCGGACATTCCACTTGCTTCAAATCATCAAAGAAGGCGTCCCGGGGTGGCAACTGTGTTTCCTGCAAACGGTCGAACGTTGATATATACGTGTAAGGGAACCTCCCTTTGGTTTGTGCACAGTTATACGCCTTGACCCACTGATCATAGCTACAATTAGGAGCTAAGTAGTTCCGTACATCCAGGAAATGCAGTGATGTGGTAGTGAGGGCCATATGATTATTGATCTTCTTGATGACGGACTTGAGGGTATTCGACTGGGCCAAGTAGGGGTAAAGAAATTCCTTCACCATGTTCAAATCATATCGCCCCGAGTTGAAACCCAGCACCGGTAACTGGCCTAGATATTGTAGGAAGCGCACTTTCAATTTCTCCGCATACGGTTTCGGTAAAGGCACATCCTGCGACTGCAGGGGCTGCGACTCGGGCTGCGACTCGGGCCCCGACTCCGACTCGGACTCTTCATCGTCACTAAACGCTACACCCGGTATAGGAATCCGATCGTCCAGCTGGTCCAGTACGTCCTGGAACTTGGACACCAATAGTTCTGTACTAGCCGCACTGACTTCCTCTAAATACTCCATCATGCGGATGATCAACTCATGGGAATCCCCCGTGGACACGAAACATACCGGTGCAGCGTCATAGCCAGGTACGTTGCTGGAAATACTCACACTCAGAGGAATATGGCGCTGCGTCCACTGCGTTTTCGCTGAAAACATGTCCATGGGCTCCAACAGGGCCTCAAAATCGTAACACGCCCGGTAGGGAAAATAACGATCCACCTCCGGTATGATCACACCCTCATCGGCCAGTTCCTGGAAAATAGTAGGCGTATTATGATACACACCACCCGGATATACTCGCTTGACACTGTTGTCACAGATTTTCTCGTGGCGATGTAAGTCGGTGGAACGGTGAAACACCCGATGGCATTGGGCACAACTGAAAGACTGAGCGTACTGGCTCATATTGTTGATCAGCGAAAAATGACTCACGCCATTGTCGTCGAACACATTGACTTTCATCGTAGCAGCATACCGTTCTGTTGAACGACGAACCAATTCAGCCACAAATGTATCCTCCTCGCATCGTAATCGGTATACAAAGATATTGATGTTGAACAGTGTTTCCACGTCATCCAAATTCTTGAACGGAACTCCACGGAAGTGCCGCTTATCCAAGTCTTGCTGCTGTAAATACTGTTCCCAATAGTCATTGGCCACTCTGTCACAACGCTTGGGGTTACACTCGTCCACATGCACGGCCAAACACCGAAACAGACATTTCCGGTCTTTGTAGGGCCCATATGACCCTCCTGTTAATGCATACAGGCCTTTTCGACGAAGCAACCAAGGGGGTAGTAGTACAGGAGCACCGATAGGATGATCTCTCATTTTCGTGACGAAAAATGTGACGTTGGTCACCATTTCCACAAGCCATTGGGTATTGGGGCGTTGCAACCGGGCCCATTCCAATGGATCCAACGTAGTCAATTGGTCGATGAGTGGCTCCAGAGAAATCGCATCCGTCACCGTGAACGGCTGATCAAACACATAGGTATTATTGCTGGGATAATAATACCGCACCTGATCCGTCTCCTTGTGCCGTAAAATGTACCCGAATGTCATATTCAACTTGAACGCTGTCACCTGATCTGTGAAAATGTTCTCGGCATAGGTAGACAAATACGTGAGGTCCTGCAGTCGATAGTTATACAAGTCCAATAGACGACGGTCACGGTGAAAACAATGGCGTATGGTAGCCCAATGACGTCGATAAATGTCCCTGACACGCTCGTCTTCAGGCAAGACTTCAACCGGAGGTGCTGCTGGGTCCCAGAGAAAATCTTCTCCACGTCTCATGCTTTCGTCTCATACAAGCGGATAGGCAAGCAGGCAGGCAGGCAGACAGGCAGGCAGACAGACTGGTCAGGTCAATCAGGCAGGTAGGCTGGTCAGGTCAATCAGGCAGGTAGTGCAATGAATACACCCCTAAAAATCGCCTCCTTTTATACGTTTTTCTACAATCCGCCATCTTAAACCCACCACCCACCACCACAAGCCGCCATCTTAAACCCACCACCCACCACCACAAGCCGCCATCTTAAACCCACCACCCACCACCACAAGCCGCCATCTTAAACCCACCACCCACCACCACCAGCCGCCATCTTAAACCCACCACCCACCACCACAATCCGCCGCCATCTTAAACCCACCACCCACCACCACAATCCGCCATCTTAAACCCACCACCCACCACCACCAGCCGCCATCTTAAACCCACCACCCACCACCACCAGCCGCCGCCATCTTAAACCCACCACCCACCACCACAATCCGCCATCTTAAACCCACCACCCACCACCACCAGCCGCCATCTTAAACCCACCACCCACCACCACAATCCGCCGCCATCTTAAACCCACCACCCACCACCACCATCCGCCATCTTAAACCCACCACCCACCACCACCAGCCGCCATCTTAAACCCACCACCCACCACCACACATGACCCCATGTGACACAATACTCGCTTCTGATTGGCTGTCGCGTGACGTCACAGAGGTCATATGCAAATTTCTGAGGTCAATCGACCTCTATTTACGCTTTGTATACTACTCACAGCCCTGTGTTAGCCTCCTGGTCAGACTGTTTGATAACGCACAGCCCTGTGTTAGCCTCCTGGTCAGACTGTTTGATAACGCACAATCCTGTGTTAGCCTCCTGGTCAGACTCTTTGATAACGCACAGCCCTGTGTTAGCCTCCTGGTCGGACTGTTTGATAATTACAAGCGTCTGGTCCGTCATTCATAATTCAGCCGTCGTCCATTAGAGAATATCCGCGTCCATAATCCAAAGACCTATTCCATATTCCATATAACAGTATTAGCACCAAATTCAAAAAGACAATCATAGTATACATAAACATAGGCTTGTTTCCTGCAAGAGAGAAGCGGTCAACAGTTTTCAATGATGCCGGCAAGACATCATGGTGTTCCAAAAATATCAAATCCGTATCGCTGATCAGTATTCTTAATCCATAATATTCGTTGTAAAGTCGTCATCTAAAGAATGATGTATCTCAGTCACGCCTTGGCTGTGACTGTTCATATGAGCACCATGAGGATCTTGAAGTACATGGGTTCATACGGCCTCTAGCCCCGGGTTAAGCGGAATTAGACACAAGTTACGAAACGTAACGCCATAGATCTCGCACGCTAAGCTCGCATTTTGCTATCAGCATGCGATATGTATCGCCAAATTTGAGAAACTTTGAGTGGAGGCGCTTGGTGGAATAGCCCTGTTTTATAAGTTTCTGCAACAATGTTTTGTGACGTTGATTAAAATTAGGATCTAGCAAATGCTACTAGGCGAGATATGTATACGCCATATGCAGTTCCCACTGGAATATTACTGTCCAGAAAAGGATAGTTTACGATATCGAAATTGTAATCATCTCTTTTTTCATACAGTCGACGAGAGAGAATACCCGCTTTATTTTTATAGAGATATAGATCTAAATATGATGTGCCTGTGGGGTTATCTGTAGTTTCCTCCAAATCCAGTGAAGGTGGATATATATTCTTCACTGCGTCATTTATATAGCGAATATCCACAGCGAGAAGATCGTCTATATAGCGTTTGGTGAATGAGAAGGAATGAGGTTCTGCGAACTTAAAATAGTTTGCACAGCGTTGCGTACCTCTGGATCGTTCAGGATTCGAGGTAAATTAATAATGTCCGGTCCTTTATCTAAGTAGTTGAGTTTCAAGAAAAGTCGATCTTGAGATGTTTCGATTATGTTCACTGGACGATACAACCGAAAATATGCTACATCTTGACATACTTTTGTGATTTTGGAGGGTATTATATTTCCTGAAGACGCAGATTGTTGTATATCTCTGGTTATATGATCTAAAGCTCTCAGAGATAACGCATCTGTACGTAAGCTATGTATACTATTGGGTGTGTTAGTTAAACCCACTAAGTAATTTAAAGCGATATGATCGTGAATCATCGAACTATTAAACTTTCGCTAATCATGGCTGCGATGTCTCCGTCGATGGGGTTTAAATAGCTTGGTAATGTTGGATATATTTGAACGGCGGTTTGCAGCATTGCCGAACCCACTGACATTATCATTTAAACCAAACGGAAAAACTGACCCTAGTTCTAGCATCCAGAATAATTCCAGCTCTCGGATTTTTCTCTCAATTTCAAAGGGGGAATCCTTGGTAGATGGATAGACGACGTCTATGATCTGAATACTAAAGTTATCCCAGCCATGGTCGGGTCCAGAAAAATGCTTACCTATAAGCAATTGCTTTTTCCGACCGGATTTTCTGTGACCGTTCACCTTAAGATGGAGATGACCACACTTCTTACAGGAAACTAAATAAATACAGTTTGTAGTAGAACAACTAAGATGAACATACGAGTTAACAGAATATGAGTTACCAGTTAACGCGGAACTAAATGAAGCCGAAGTATTAAAGAGTGGGCACGTGAGACATCCACGGTGTCCACACTTAGAAATCTTGAAATTATTACATGTAGGATTCGGTGCTAAACAATCATCAAGCGCAATATTACAAGGTTTGATGTCGTGACCTTGCTTTGCTGTCAGAAATATATCTGTCATTTGGATTGAAAAAGGTCTTAGTACATTTCGAACTGTTTGAGACTCGGCCGAGGAACCTGCACTAAGGTTCCTCGGATCTGTCTTACAATTATTTTCTTTTATTACTTTCTTCATCATGAGTGCAGGGATGTGCAGGGGCCCGGCCTCGGGGACAACTTGTCCACCAGCAGAATCCAAGCATACAAGGGTTTAAAGTACAAGCGTCTAGTCCGTCATTCATAATTCAGCCGTCGTCCATTAAAGAATATCTGCGTCCATAATCCAAAGACCTATTCCAAATTCCATATAGCAGTATTAGCTCCATCACAATACACCCCAAGAAGATTAACTAGTAAAGGATTTGAACATTTTGAAGTTCATTAATAGTATCTGTGTTCAAGAAAACTGATCGTAGATATATTAATGTCGGAAGCCATAAAGCATTCTTTAGCTCTACTACATACAAGAGATATCATTCACGGGATGTTTCTTTGTTTATAGAGTTGCTTGAATTTCTCATTAAAAATATCTATGTGAAATTTGGCAACACAATATATCAACAGCATATAGGTATTCCAATGGGTACTAATTGTGCCCCCCTATTGGCTGACCTATATCTGTTCTCTTATGAATATGACTATATGCAGGCGCTTTCAAATTACAACACATATAAGGGAAGTGGGAAGAGGTGCCGACATACTGACAGAGCCACATGTCTTCACAGTATAGTCTTCCGGTTAACCTATTAACCTATTATCGGTTAACCGATCCATTCAAAGCCCGTTCCTTCTCATTCACTAAACGCTATATAGACGATCTTCTCGCTGTGGATAATCGCTATATAAAAGACGCAGTGAAGGATATATATCCACCTTCACTGGATTTGAAGGAAACTACAGATAACCCTACAGTCACATCATATTTAGACCTATATCTCTACAAAAATGAAGCGGGCCTTCTCTCCCGTCGACTGTATGACAAAAGAGATGATTACGATTTCGACATCGTAAACTATCCCTTTCTGGACAGTAATATTCCAGTGGGACCTGCATATGGCGTATACATATCACACCTAGTAGCATTTGCTAGATCCTGTGTTAAATGTGACGAATGTTTTAATCAACGTCACAAAACATTGTTGCAGAAACTTATAAAACAGGGCTACACCACCAAGCGCCTCCACTCAAAGTTTCTCAAATTTGGCGATACATATCGCATGCTTCATTCCACTTGCTTCAAATCATCAAAGAAGGCGTCCCGGGGTGGCAACTGTGTTTCCTGCAAACGGTCGAACGTTGATATATACGTGTAAGGGAACCTCCCTTTGGTTTGTGCACAGTTATACGCCTTGACCCACTGATCATAGCTACAATTAGGAGCTAAGTAGTTCCGTACATCCAGGAAATGCAGTGATGTGGTAGTGAGGGCCATATGATTATTGATCTTCTTGATGACGGACTTGAGGGTATTCGACTGGGCCAAGTAGGGGTAAAGAAATTCCTTCACCATGTTCAAATCATAGCGTCCCGAGTTGAAACCTAGCACCGGTAACTGGCCTAGATATTGTAGGAAGCGCACTTTCAATTTCTCCGCATACGGTTTCGGTAAAGGCACATCCTGCGACTGCAGGGGCTGCGACTCGGGCTGCGACTCGGGCTCCGACTCCGACTCGGACTCTTCATCGTCACTAAACGTTACACCCGGTATAGGAATCCGATCGTCCAGCTGGTCCAGTACGTCCTGGAACTTGGACACCAATAGTTCTGTACTAGCCGCACTGACTTCCTCTAAATACTCCATCATGCGGATGATCAACTCATGGGAATCCCCCGTGGACACGAAACATACCGGTGCAGCGTCATAGCCAGGTACGTTGCTGGAAATACTCACACTCAGAGGAATATGGCGCTGCGTCCACTGCGTTTTCGCTGAAAACATGTCCATGGGCTCCAACAGGGCCTCAAAATCGTAACACGCCCGGTAGGGAAAATAACGATCCACCTCCGGTATGATCACACCCTCATCGGCCAGTTCCTGGAAAATAGTAGGCGTATTATGATACACACCACCCGGATATACTCGCTTGACACTGTTGTCACAGATTTTCTCGTGGCGATGTAAGTCGGTGGAACGGTGAAACACCCGATGGCATTGGGCACAACTGAAAGACTGAGCGTACTGGCTCATATTGTTGATCAGCGAAAAATGACTCACGCCATTGTCGTCGAACACATTGACTTTCATCGTAGCAGCATACCGTTCTGTTGAACGACGAACCAATTCAGCCACAAATGTATCCTCCTCGCATCGTAATCGGTATACAAAGATATTGATGTTGAACAGTGTTTCCACGTCATCCAAATTCTTGAACGGAACTCCACGGAAGTGCCGCTTATCCAAGTCTTGCTGCTGTAAATACTGTTCCCAATAGTCATTGGCCACTCTGTCACAACGCTTGGGGTTACACTCGTCCACATGCACGGCCAAGCACCGAAACAGACATTTCCGGTCTTTGTAGGGCCCATATGACCCTCCTGTTAATGCATACAGGCCTTTTCGACGAAGCAACCAAGGGGGTAGTAGTACAGGAGCACCGATAGGATGATCTCTCATTTTCGTGACGAAAAATGTGACGTTGGTCACCATTTCCACAAGCCATTGGGTATTGGGGCGTTGCAACCGGGCCCATTCCAATGGATCCAACGTAGTCAGTTGGTCGAGGAGTGGCTCCAGAGAAATCGCATCCGTCACCGTGAACGGCTGATCAAACACATAGGTATTATTGCTGGGATAATAATACCGCACCTGGTCCGTCTCCTTGTGCCGTAAAATGTACCCGAATGTCATATTCAACTTGAACGCTGTCACCTGATCTGTGAAAATGTTCTCGGCATAGGTAGACAAATACGTGAGGTCCTGCAGTCGATAGTTATACAAGTCCAATAGACGACGGTCACGGTGAAAACAATGGCGTATGGTAGCCCAATGACGTCGATAAATGTCCCTGACACGCTCGTCTTCAGGCAAGACTTCAACCGGAGGTGCTGCTGGGTCCCAGAGAAAATCTTCTCCACGTCTCATGCTTTCGTCTCATACAAGCGGATAGGCAAGCAGGCAGGCAGGCAGACAGGCAGGCAGACAGACTGGTCAGGTCAATCAGGCAGGTAGGCTGGTCAGGTCAATCAGGCAGGTAGTGCAATGAATACACCCCTAAAAATCGCCTCCTTTTATACGTTTTTCTACAATCCGCCATCTTAAACCCACCACCCACCACCACAAGCCGCCGCCATCTTAAACCCACCACCCACCACCACAAGCCGCCATCTTAAATCCACCACCCACCACCACAAGCCGCCGCCATCTTAAACCCACCACCCACCACCACCAGCCGCCATCTTAAACCCACCACCCACCACCACAATCCGCCGCCATCTTAAACCCACCACCCACCACCACAATCCGCCATCTTAAACCCACCACCCACCACCACCAGCCGCCATCTTAAACCCACCACCCACCACCACCAGCCGCCGCCATCTTAAACCCACCACCCACCACCACAATCCGCCATCTTAAACCCACCACCCACCACCACCAGCCGCCATCTTAAACCCACCACCCACCACCACAATCCGCCGCCATCTTAAACCCACCACCCACCACCACCATCCGCCATCTTAAACCCACCACCCACCACCACCAGCCGCCATCTTAAACCCACCACCCACCACCACACATGACCCCATGTGACACAATACTCGCTTCTGATTGGCTGTCGCGTGACGTCACAGAGGTCATATGCAAATTTCTGAGGTCAATCGACCTCTATTTACGCTTTGTATACTACTCACAGCCCTGTGTTAGCCTCCTGGTCAGACTGTTTGATAACGCACAGCCCTGTGTTAGCCTCCTTGTCAGACTGTTTGATAACGCACAATCCTGTGTTAGCCTCCTGGTCAGACTCTTTGATAACGCACAGCCCTGTGTTAGCCTCCTGGTCAGACTGTTTGATAATTACAAGCGTCTGGTCCGTCATTCATAATTCAGCCGTCGTCCATTAGAGAATATCCGCGTCCATAATCCAAAGACCTATTCCATATTCCATATAACAGTATTAGCACCAAATTCAAAAAGACAATCATAGTATACATAACATAGGCTTGTTTCCTGCAAGAGAGAAGCGGTCAACAGTTTTCAATGATGCCGGCAAGACATCATGGTGTTCCAAAAATATCAAATCCGTATCGCTGATCAGTATTCTTAATCCATAATATTCGTTGTAAAGTCGTCATCTAAAGAATGATGTATCTCAGTCACGCCTTGGTTGTGACTGTTCATATGAGCACCATGAGGATCTTGAAGTACATGGGTTCATACGGCCTCTAGCCCCGGGTTAAGCGGAATTAGACACAAGTTACGAAACGTAACGCCATAGATCTCGCACGCTAAGCTCGCATTTTGCTATCAGCATGCGATATGTATCGCCAAATTTGAGAAACTTTGAGTGGAGGCGCTTGGTGGAATAGCCCTGTTTTATAAGTTTCTGCAACAATGTTTTGTGACGTTGATTAAAATTAGGATCTAGCAAATGCTACTAGGCGAGATATGTATACGCCATATGCAGTTCCCACTGGAATATTACTGTCCAGAAAAGGATAGTTTACGATATCGAAATTGTAATCATCTCTTTTTTCATACAGTCGACGAGAGAGAATACCCGCTTTATTTTTATAGAGATATAGATCTAAATATGATGTGCCTGTGGGGTTATCTGTAGTTTCCTCCAAATCCAGTGAAGGTGGATATATATTCTTCACTGCGTCATTTATATAGCGAATATCCACAGCGAGAAGATCGTCTATATAGCGTTTGGTGAATGAGAAGGAATGAGGTTCTGCGAACTTAAAATAGTTTGCACAGCGTTGCGTACCTCTGGATCGTTCAGGATTCGAGGTAAATTAATAATGTCCGGTCCTTTATCTAAGTAGTTGAGTTTCAAGAAAAGTCGATCTTGAGATGTTTCGATTATGTTCACTGGACGATACAACCGAAAATATGCTACATCTTGACATACTTTTGTGATTTTGGAGGGTATTATATTTCCTGAAGACGCAGATTGTTGTATATCTCTGGTTATATGATCTAAAGCTCTCAGAGATAACGCATCTGTACGTAAGCTATGTATACTATTGGGTGTGTTAGTTAAACCCACTAAGTAATTTAAAGCGATATGATCGTGAATCATCGAACTATTAAACTTTCGCTAATCATGGCTGCGATGTCTCCGTCGATGGGGTTTAAATAGCTTGGTAATGTTGGATATATTTGAACGGCGGTTTGCAGCATTGCCGAACCCACTGACATTATCATTTAAACCAAACGGAAAAACTGACCCTAGTTCTAGCATCCAGAATAATTCCAGCTCTCGGATTTTTCTCTCAATTTCAAAGGGGGAATCCTTGGTAGATGGATAGACGACGTCTATGATCTGAATACTAAAGTTATCCCAGCCATGGTCGGGTCCAGAAAAATGCTTACCTATAAGCAATTGCTTTTTCCGACCGGATTTTCTGTGACCGTTCACCTTAAGATGGAGATGACCACACTTCTTACAGGAAACTAAATAAATACAGTTTGTAGTAGAACAACTAAGATGAACATACGAGTTAACAGAATATGAGTTACCAGTTAACGCGGAACTAAATGAAGCCGAAGTATTAAAGAGTGGGCACGTGAGACATCCACGGTGTCCACACTTAGAAATCTTGAAATTATTACATGTAGGATTCGGTGCTAAACAATCATCAAGCGCAATATTACAAGGTTTGATGTCGTGACCTTGCTTTGCTGTCAGAAATATATCTGTCATTTGGATTGAAAAAGGTCTTAGTACATTTCGAACTGTTTGAGACTCGGCCGAGGAACCTGCACTAAGGTTCCTCGGATCTGTCTTACAATTATTTTCTTTTATTACTTTCTTCATCATGAGTGCAGGGATGTGCAGGGGCCCGGCCTCGGGGACAACTTGTCCACCAGCAGAATCCAAGCATACAAGGGTTTAAAGTACAAGCGTCTAGTCCGTCATTCATAATTCAGCCGTCGTCCATTAAAGAATATCTGCGTCCATAATCCAAAGACCCATTCCAAATTCCATATAGCAGTATTAGCTCCATCACAATACACCCCAAGAAGATTAACTAGTAAAGGATTTGAACATTTTGAAGTTCATTAATAGTATCTGTGTTCAAGAAAACTGATCGTAGATATATTAATGTCGGAAGCCATAAAGCATTCTTTAGCTCTACTACATACAAGAGATATCATTCATGGGATGTTTCTTTGTTTATAGAGTTGCTTGAATTTCTCATTAAAAATATCTATGTGAAATTTGGCAGCACAATATATCAACAGCATATAGGTATTCCAATGGGTACTAATTGTGCACCCCTATTGGCTGACCTATATCTGTTCTCTTATGAATATGACTATATGCAGGCGCTTTCAAATTACAACACATATAAGGGAAGTGGGAAGAGGTGCCGACATACTGGCAGAGCCACATGTCTTCACAGTATAGTCTTCCGGTTAACCTATTAACCTATTATCGGTTAACCGATCCATTCAAAGCCCGTTCCTTCTCATTCACTAAACGCTATATAGACGATCTTCTCGCTGTGGATAATCGCTATATAAAAGACGCAGTGAAGGATATATATCCACCTTCACTGGATTTGAAGGAAACTACAGATAACCCTACAGTCACATCATATTTAGACCTATATCTCTACAAAAATGAAGCGGGCCTTCTCTCCCGTCGACTGTATGACAAAAGAGATGATTACGATTTCGACATCGTAAACTATCCCTTTCTGGACAGTAATATTCCAGTGGGACCTGCATATGGCGTATACATATCACACCTAGTAGCATTTGCTAGATCCTGTGTTAAATGTGACGAATGTTTTAATCAACGTCACAAAACATTGTTGCAGAAACTTATAAAACAGGGCTACACCACCAAGCGCCTCCACTCAAAGTTTCTCAAATTTGGCGATACATATCGCATGCTGCTAGCAAAATACGAGCGTAGCATGCAAGATCTATGGCGTTACTTTTCGTAACTTGTGTCTAATTCCGCTTAACCCGGGGCTAGGGGCCGTATGAACCCATGTACTTCAAGATCCTCATGGTACTCATATGAACAGTCACAATCAAAGCGTGACTGAGATACATCATTCTTTAGATGACGACTTTGCAACGAATATTATGGATTAAGAATACTGATCAGCGATACGGATTTGATATTTTTGGAACATCATGATGTCTTGCCGGCATCATTGAAAACTGTTTACCGCTTCTCTCTTGCAGGAAACAAGCCTATGTTTATGTATACTATGGTTGTCTTTTTGAATTTGGTGCTAATACTGTTATATGGAATATGGAATAGGTCTTTGGATTATGGACGCGTATATTTTCTAATGGACGACGGCTGAATTATGCATGACGGACCAGACGCTTGTAATCTTCAGAAATTAGAAACTGTTTGGACTAAAGTGGACAAGCTTTGCTAAACGTCGCTGATACAACGTCTCAACCTTTAGACATCAGTTTCTTTCCGGCTGAAGGGAAAAAAATTCTCAAAAGCTATGATGATTACAGTGGCTGATATATGCCATGTCGTATCATCGTACTATCGCTCTATTTTTACTAGATAGATGGTACGATGGTACGATGTGATGGCATGATGCGATGATACGATGGTACGACGCGATGATAAGATGGCACGATGCGTTCCATCGTACCATCGATCTAGTAAAAATAGGGCGATAGTACGATGATACGACATGAAGCTCTCGTGGTGTAGAATACGAGACGAGTGATGTCCAATTGGCTGTGACGTCATCAGTAGTAGAGAAAGTACACAGTCGCTCGGGTGCGCACTTGAAATATGCCTACACCTATACACTAAACCATAGGGGTGACTCGTTTACCTCGAAGATGCAAGTAAACCCTGGATTGTGTCTAGAGAAGACACGAGACTCGTGAACTCAGGTATGCTAGTGGTGTGGGCAGGGCATGATGGGTGTCTAGTTTGATAGAGTTACATTCCCTTAAAGGTGACGTCATTGTGACGTGAGGTGTAGTAGAGAAAGCGCAAATACGGTCGAATTCGGAGCGCACGTGTGCTACCTACACCTTAATGCACTAACACATAGAAGTGGTTATCTCGACCTCGAGGTACACTATGGAGTTGGCCGTCGTAGGACAGGGGACATACGTACGAGTTACGGTATAATTGGAGCCATATTGAAGCTCCTGGGTGAACGTCAAAGGAGACCACTTTTGTCGACACGGTTGACGTAGGAATAGATAAAGCTATACATAAAGACAATGAAAGCGGCTTAGATCTATTTGCAATGGTTCGAATCGGTTTGAGGATGAATTATGGGACCCACCGTCATAACACCCTCAACATCTGCCTTAACGCATCTAACAACCTTCTTCACGCAATGACGCCCTAACGCTGGTAAGATCCCCTACACAAACGCGCACACACAGATACACACACGCCTATACGGAGTTCTATGGGTGTAGCCCTGTCCCTATTCTGATTGCCTAGTCCAATGATAGAACACAACAACAAGTCTATTGCGCATTCCACACTGTGTTATCCGCTCCATCACAATACACCCAACCTGGGAGAGCCGCTATGGGTGTGTTTCCAATTCTCGTATGCTCTTGTATTGTCCAATCAGAAGCCGCCCTTTGAGAAGCGTCAAAGGGCTCTTGTGTTGCGTTAATCTACGACCATGTTCGCTCCTGGTCGTGTTCAATGGCCGCCCATTCGCTTTGGTTCATCCCTAAGAATTTTAGGGTAGTCCAAGTTACCGTTGAGGCAACATGTCCTGGAACATCTGTTTCGTCATTTTGATCGGTCGGTGGATATCTTCCTCCAAGTCATTCTTGATCTTCATGATAGATCCATGCGTGAGATCGCCCATCGCCGTAAGTTAGTAACGCCCGTACACATCTATCTTAATGCTTCGACGCCTAGACAGATAGCTCAAAAAGCTCTGATGGGTCTAAATGATCACGAGATATCCCATAGAAACGTACTAACGCACGTCAACATCGGTCGTAAGGAATTTGAAAGAAGTTTTGAACGAATAACGGCAATTCTCTTTGACTGATAGGGTACCAATGTGTAGGCTACATTTGACAATGTTTGCATTGATTAAAATCGAAGTATAATTGATGACTTCGTATGCGTTGAGGTACTTTGTTTTGAGGCTATAGCAGGAGTATGCTACACAGCCATGTCCCATTCCAATTACCAACGTCTGGCCTTTTCATTTTGGTCATTTGAAGGAAGTGTTGTGACACGTGATCTTCCCTCATTCTCATGGTATTGTTCTGTCAAGGATTATAGTTCTGTCTTACTCCGACAGTTTCTAGAAAAAAAATACACGAAGAGCATTTACATGTGTGGATGAAAAAATCTCGCAAAGCTAACGCAGAAATGTATGCCTGTATCGCGATTCACAACCGACTTTTAAGCCAATTTTCCATATCAGTTTTAGAAAAAAAATAGGTATGGTTGATATGTCATACTACGGGTACGTACGCAGCGAGAAGAAAATTATACACTGCCGTCATCTTCACCAGTGATTCATAGCTTATAATGTATGGAACTTCATACCATTCATATCACTTCAACTATAAAACTTGTATATGTTTGACTCAAGAGGTAACAAGTGAGAAATGACTGCACTGTAGTCTAAACCTGCGGTTGTGGCAATAATACCGTGAAAGACATATCAGCGGAGGTAGTGGACTCATATGAGCACTAATTGGCCACGTTAAAAAAGAAAAGATGATCTTATTTGCATCTGAATATTAGGATTATCAAAACCGGAAACGTTTTAGACCATAGGATTATTGATGAGAGATCCACGTGACTTGCATCAATATTTGTTGTAGAAAAAAGGCGCCATCTGCCAGAGTTTTCATGACAAGGGAAGTAATTTTCAACTTCTAATCCACAAGTGTAGGAATTGCCTAATAGGTCTGATACCATATATATATATATTCACTTTCCCCGTTCAAAATCCGACGATTTTGACGGGTCCGTGCCTTCTTTTCTGAATTGACAGACGAAGTCACGACGATCGCTTTGGCAATGTCTTGTCACAAGCATCGCGTATGTCAAGTTTCAAAACATTCGGTTTAACCGTTGATTTTTGCAAATATTTGGAAATCCAAACAAATTTCAAGGACTTAGTCATAGCGCGAAAATCTACGCTCTTCAGTCTCCCTTCTCGCTTACTTTGCCGAGCAAAATGGAAAATTTATATTTCCTTCCAAGTTATTTTCAATGAATTTAGTATCAGGTCTATCAGTTTGATCTGTGAAACTATATTATGGGGCTGACGGCTTTATCGAACTGTCCAAGGGGCATAATGACTCTTTTCACTATTCAAATTGAGGCCTATGACAGTCTTGATATTAGATTAGAATAATTAATTAAGTTTCTGCATTTACGTGTGTTATCATCTCCAAACTAAATACCTTGACACTCTTTTCCATGTAGCAAGTCAATACCAGGACATGGCTTGCTCCTTCTATATGAATGATTAACTATTTCATTCTTGGGAAATATCATCTCATCTGACATGAGTAGTAGTATAAGTGCATTACAGACCATATTTTGACGAGTGCGCAGGTGTTTCTGCGCAGATTTGTGGCGGAAGTGTGGAGGGTCGGGGGATTCCCCAGTGGGGGTTTCCCATGACGATCACGTGATCAAGGCATGTCTAGACTTGTTCTGGGTTGTATCCCACATCCGCCATCTTAAACCCACCACCCACCACCACCTCCCACATCCGCCATCTTAAACCCACCACCCACCACCACCTCCCACATCCGCCATCTTAAACCCACCACCCACCACCACCTCCCACATCCGTCATCTTAAACCCACCATCCACCACCACCTCCAACAGGCCGCCATCTTAAACCCACCATCCACCACCACCTCCCACATCCCAGCAAGTGAAGCTTCAAAAGTACCGTGTTCGCCTCATTGATGAGATGCAGCTGACCAGTATCACTCAGTAACACCAATCAACACCTTACACGTATGTAATATAAATTATTTTTAATAATATCTATGCTAGGAAATCCCCCCCCTTCTCGAAATTTTTCAGCTTAGGTCTTTAGGAGAACGTGTCACAGTGAAAAAAGACATCACAGTTATTTCCCTATATTATGGAAACTTTTAGCGGCCAAGTTTAGTATCTACAGGTAGGCATTTATATATTGGCAGAATTTTCTCGTGTAACTCAACCATCCTTCACATGGATCAGCTTTTTTCATGTCAACAAAACAGCTCTATTTTTACTTTCATTCGCGGGATTGCATGGACGTCCACTGTCGGTTTTGGACCATTTATCAATGCAAATTTCACGTATTTTCTCAAACAGCTCATGACATATAACGCTCCAATAATTCTCCACATATGCAGTCAGTCCTCCGGGATATTTTTCCAGCAACTTGACAAGGAACACGGAATGGGACACCGTACATTTGTACTACGTTACACATTCCCGCTACATCATGAAATATCCGTACACCATCACTATATATGCCTACGATCTTACTATTTATAGAGTTTGTCGCTCAAAATCACTCATTGACTTTATCAACAAGAATTACACCATGCCTCGCGCATGGCTCAGCTGAGATTACAGCGTAGTACTGCCAGCACCAACAACGAACTGGCAGACGACATGATCCAACAAGAATTACACCATGCCTCGCGCATGGCTCAGCTGAGATTACAGCGTAGTACTGCCAGCACCAACAACGAACTGGCAGACGACATGATCCAACAATTGACTAAACAGACAAGATCTCTCCTACCAGTACGTCTCAGTTTATCTCAAACTGTTCACAATACATTCTAGAATAATATGATGCACGAATTTAAGAGTTTTGTGTCACAAAATGGCGCATAGGATGGCAATTGACATCATTCCCCCGGATAATCGCAGCTTTCCAATCATAGCGCCATCTGAACCTTATTACGCAAGGGAGACAACTCGCACTAGGCCATGTTGTATTGGACCAAAACTATTGCCACTGTATGTTTGTGATTGTATGTTACATTTGTTATGTACCTGCTCATCTTGAGTGTTTGTACAATAAAATTCAATTTAGGCCAAGCCTCTTGTAGGTCCTTATTCCCACATGGTCATTTTGGGTGTTATGTGGGTGTATGTTTGGGATAGAGAGGGACCGCTATGGGTTCGAATGGGTCGTGGAAGGTGTCATGTTGTAGCTCTCGGGGGGAAAAAAATAAATGAATAAAAAAAATCAATAAATACAAAAAATAAAAAATCGGCGAGTAGTAGACAAAGGGAAAATTGGGAAGTACTGACCATGCCCCAGAATACTTCATATGCATATCACGGCCTTAAGGCCTATGCGGAGCTCTCGTCCAATCAGAAGCGAGTATTTCAAATCCGTCACAGAGCTCTCAGCCAATCAGAAGCGAGTATTTTGACCCGGTGCATTATGGGCCATATCCAAGATGGCGGCACGTATGTTCAAGATGGCAGCACATCCGGTGTCGAAAACTGGCCATTTCTTCGGGATGTGGTCGCCTAGTGTCGAAAACTGGACCCTGTATGGGTCCCGCTAGCGCCTTGACGCCATGATATAGACCGGAGAGAGAAAACAACAACAACAAGGATAACACATGAGGAAACAACAACAACAACATGTTTTTTTTCACATAGTTTATTTTCCCCTCCATCATAACATACCCACGCTGGGGGAGCCGCGTTGGGTATGTTTACAATTCAAGAAAGACTCTTGTCCAATCAGAGACCGCCATTTGCATCTGTCCTATTCGTTCCTGTCCGTTAGATGTATTCTTGTCCAATCAGAAGTCGCCATTTCAGAGAGTTCCTTCTTCGGTCATGTTCATTCTGAACCGTTTATTCTAATCATCGTCGGACAGGCCCGGATATTCTTCGGGCAGCATGTCCTGAAACAGTTGTTTGCGCATTCTGATCGCATTTTCCAGGGCCTCTGCGGGTGGTAGCCCCATAGCCTCTTCCAATTGACGCTTGGTCTTCATGATGGACCTGTGCGTGGGGTCGCCTTTCATTTCAAGCGGTAGTAAGGTATACTGTTCATAGATCGCCATGGCTGTTTTCCTGATGCGGGAGCGCATTTGGGTGTACGTCTGTTGTAAATTATCCTCTCCGGCGTCCTCGATCGCTTCAGCGTGAGTATTGATAGCTGCTGTCACAATACGATCCCAGAAGGTAGGTTCTGCCTCACTTTCCTGGGATGTAGGCTGACTCTCTGAGGTCAAGCTCTCCATATCAGTAGATATACTGTCAGCAATCTTGGATTCGGTATCAGTCGATGCACTCTCATCAATCTCTGTATCAGTATCTGCCTCAACGGGCTCCTCGGCGTCTTCAATCCCATGTATATTTTTCTGGTGTCGCATCATATCGTAATGTCTGGTGAACGTGCGTTCACACTCAGAACAAGTATAAGCCATGTTGACGGTTGAACGTCGACTGTGCGTGTTTTGGGAATACGCTCGCTTTTATAGACAGTAACGGTCATCAACGCTTAGCTCAACGCTTCAACGCCCTGGTGAATTAGCTCAGAAGCTCTGATTTCATGTAATTGACATCAATTCATCGAAATGCAGTGACGCCCGTCAACGCCCGTCGTTACGCCTTAACGCTCGTCTCAACGCTTTAACACACTTTCTTAACGCTTTAACGACGTTTAATGATGCGTTCGAACAAATGTTTCTTTTGTGCTATTGCTCTGACATACGCCGCTTTCCAGTTCATGCCCGAGGTTTTCAACATCGACGCTGTTCTTTCAATTTCCATATGGACTGGATCCTTATCCAACAATTTCATATGGGTCAGTAAGTCGACATACTGCTGACGTAAAGCCCGTCGTAGTCTGGGTGCCAATCTGTTATGGGCTAAAATTGCAGCTTCCTCTTTCGAATACCCTTTGCGTTGAAACTTGTTTCCTGTGGCCTCCAAAATCTCGCCCATCTCGGCGTCCATACTTTCTTTGAACAAATCCTTCCATAGCCTCGAGTTCACATTATGTTCTTCAGCCTCGGGTTGGGCCTTCACGGTTGGGTGATATTCCGGGACTGGTGATATGAAGAAGGCCCGCTGTACGGGGTGGGTTGCTGCTTCACCATTGTGCTCTGTCAATGGGGTTGGAGAACAACACAAAGTATTGGCAGTTCAAGGCAATATCTCTGGACGCCTTCCCTTGAGGAAAGAGATTCTGGGACAAATAGATGACGGACAGATTGCGATGATGGGACCCTTTGGTGAATAGGTCGGCGATTTTCGAATTGTCCTTGGCCGCACTCATCCGATCATCTAGCACTACCACGTTGGTCTGCTCGGGGTCAAAGTAATACGGTTCGTCTATGTCATGAGGAATCCCTGGGACGAAACTCACATTCTGTAATCGCGTAGTTTCGTAGGCGGGCTGCCATTGGCTATAACACCAAACAACACGTGTCGGAGCTGGGGTTGTTGCCACACCTTCCTCTAAGAACTTCATTACCCAGGACGTCTTTCCACATGCCGTAGGGCCGCTCACCGTCATCGTGTAGGGATGCTCTACTGCACTTGCTGGACCTATAGCGGGACTCGGTGGTGTCTCTTGGTTGTGTTTGCCTTGAATGTGCCTGATCATACTATCGCGACGAGAGAAGGTTCTCTGACAGAACGTACACGTACACGACATGTTGATCTGTCGACCAATACATAAGGACTGATGAGGGACATGGCGCGCGCGGTGTAAAGGTTTCCACCGCGGTGGAAACCTTTGCGCGCCGGGTCAAAGGTCAGTTCCGGTCACGTGAACGGAAGCGGAAGTGACCTCACAGAGGTCGTATGCAAATGTCACTTACGAGATCTGAGCTCCACAGGCTTTGAGCTCCAAGAGCTCCGATCCAAGAGCTCTGCCACACGGAAGTTCCCACCACCACCACCACCGGGCGTTGACGCCCGTCAACGCCCGGTGGTGGCGGTGGTGGTGGTGGTGGTGGTGGTGGTGTGTGTGTGTGTGTGTGTGTGTGGTAGTGTGTGGTGGTGGTGTCTGTACATATAAGAATGAACATGTGTCCCTCATCAGTCCTTATGTATTGGTCGACAGATCAACATTTCGTGTACGTGTACGTTCTGTCAGAGAACCTTCTCTCGTCGCGATAGTATGATCAGGCACATTCAAGGCAAACACAACCAAGAGACACCACCGAGTCCCGCTATAGGTCCAGCAAGTGCAGTAGAGCATCCCTACACGATGACGGTGAGCGGCCCTACGGCATGTGGAAAGACATCCTGGGTAATGAAGTTCTTAGAGGAAGGTGTGGCAACCCCCAGCTCCGACACGTGTTGTTTGGTGTTATAGCCAATGGCAGCCCGCCTACGAAACTACGCGATTACAGAATGTGAGTTTCGTCCCAGGGATTCCTCACGACATAGACGAACCGTATTACTTTGACCCCGAGCAGACCAACGTGGTAGTGCTAGATGATCTGATGAGTGCGGCCAAGGACAATTCGAAAATCGCCGACCTATTCACCAAAGGGTCCCATCATCGCAATCTGTCCGTCATCTATTTGACCCAGAATCTCTTTCCTCAAGGGAAGGCGTCCAGAGATATTGCCTTGAACTGCCAATACTTTGTGTTGTTCTCCAACCCCATTGACAGAGCACAAATTCATGTGTTTGGTAGTCGAATTTATCCTCAGAACATGGACCATTTCATGCAGGCGTTTCAAGAAGCGACAAGTCGTCCGTACGGCTACCTGTTCGTAGATTTAAAAGCCCATACCCCCGAAGATCGCCGGCTGACGACCCACCTGCTACCCGGCGAGGGATCACCACAGCCCCTACACCATCCACCGAGTCCACATTTGGTGAAGCAGCAACCCACCCCCGTACAGCGGGCCTTCTTCATATCACCAGTCCCGGAATATCACCCAACCGCGAAGGCCCAACCCGAGGTTGAAGAACATAATGTGAACTCGAGGCTATGGAAGGATTTGTTCAAAGAAAGTATGGACGCCGAGATGGGCGAGATTTTGGAGGCCACAGGAAACAAGTTTCAACGCAAAGGGTATTCGAAAGAGGAAGCTGCAATTTTAGCCCATAACAAATTGGCACCCAGACTACGACGGGTTTTACGTCAGCAGTATGTCGACTTACTGACCCATATGAAATTGTTGGATAAGGATCCAGTCCATATGGAAATTGAAAGAACAGCGTCGATGTTGAAAACCTCGGGCATGAACTGGAAAGCGGCGTATGTGAGAGCAATAGCACAAAAGAAACATTTGTTCGAACGCATCATTAAACGTCGCTAAAGCGTTAAGAAAGTGTGTTAAAGCGTTGAGACGAGCGTTAAGGCGTAACGACGGGCGTTGACGGGCGTCACTGCATTTCGATGAATTGATGTCAATTCCATGAAATCAGAGCTTCTGAGCTAATTCACCAGGGCGTTGAAGCGTTGAGCTAAGCGTTGATGACCGTTACTGTCTATAAAAGCGAGCGTATTCCCAAAACACGCACAGTCGACGTTCAACCGTCAACATGGCTTATACTTGTTCTGAGTGTGAACGCACGTTCACCAGACATTACGATATGATGCGACACCAGAAAAATATACATGGGATTGAAGACGCCGAGGAGCCCGTTGAGGCAGATACTGATACAGAGATTGATGAGAGTGCATCGACTGATACCGAATCCAAGATTGCTGACAGTATATCTACTGATATGGAGAGCTTGACCTCAGAGAGTCAGCCTACATCCCAGGAAAGTGAGGCAGAACCTACCTTCTGGGATCGTATTGTGACAGCAGCTATCAATACTCACGCTGAAGCGATCGAGGACGCCGGAGAGGATAATTTACAACAGACGTACACCCAAATGCGCTCCCGCATCAGGAAAACAGCCATGGCGATCTATGAACAGTATACCTTACTACCGCTTGAAATGAAAGGCGACCCCACGCACAGGTCCATCATGAAGACCAAGCGTCACTTGGAAGAGGCTATGGGGCTACCACCCACAGAGGCCCTAGAAAATGCGATCAGAATGCGCAAACAACTGTTTCAGGACATGCTGCCCGAAGAATATCCGGGCCTGTCCGACGATGATTAGAATAAACGGTTCAGAATGAACATGACCGAAGAAGGAACTCTCTGAAATGGCGACTTCTGATTGGACAAGAATACATCTAACGGACAGGAACGAATAGGACAGATGCAAATGGCGGTCTCTGATTGGACAAGAGTCTTTCTTGAATTGTAAACATACCCAACGCGGCTCCCCCAGCGTGGGTATGTTATGATGGAGGGAAAAATAAACTATATGAAAAAAAACATGTTGTTGTTGTTGTTCCCTCATGTGTTATGCTTGTTGTTGTTGTTGTTTTCTCTCTCCGGTCTATATCATGGCGTCAAGGCGCTAGCGGGACCCATACAGGGTCCAGTTTTCGACACTAGGTGACCACATCCCAAAGAAATGGCCAGTTTTCGACACCGGATGTGCTGCCATCTTGAACATACGTGCCGCCATCTTGGATATGGCCCATAATGCACCGGGTCAAAATACTCGCTTCTGATTGGCTGAGAGCTCTGTGACGGATTTGAAATACTCGCTTCTGATTGGACGAGAGCTCCGCATAGGCCTTAAGGTCGTGATATGCATATGAAGTATTCTGGGGCATGGTCAGTACTTCCCAATTTTCCCTTTGTCTACTACTCGCCGATTTTTTATTTTTTGTATTTATTGATTTTTTTTATTCATTTATTTTTTTTCCCCCCCGAGAGCTACAACATGACACCTTCCACGACCCATTCGAACCCATAGCGGTCCCTCTCTATCCCAAACATACACCCACATAACACCCAAAATGACCATGTGGGAATAAGGACCTACAAGAGGCTTGGCCTAAATTGAATTTTATTGTACAAACACTCAAGATGAGCAGGTACATAACAAATGTAACATACAATCACAAAAATACAGTGGCAATAGTTTTGGTCCAATACAACATGGCCTAGTGCGAATTGTCTCCCTTGCGTAATAAGGTTCAGATGGCGCTATGATTGGAAAGCTGCGATTATCCGGGGGAATGATGTCAATTGCCATCCTATGCGCCATTTTGTGACACAAAACTCTTAAATTCGTGCATCATATTATTCTAGAATGTATTGTGAACAGTTTGAGATAAACTGAGACGTACTGGTAGGAGAGATCTTGTCTGTTTAGTCAATTGTTGGATCATGTCGTCTGCCAGTTCGTTGTTGGTGCTGGCAGTACTACGCTGTAATCTCAGCTGAGCCATGCGCGAGGCATGGTGTAATTCTTGTTGATAAAGTCAATGAGTGATTTTGAGCGACAAACTCTATAAATAGTAAGATCGTAGGCATATATAGTGATGGTGTACGGATATTTCATGATGTAGCGGGAATGTGTAACGTAGTACAAATGTACTGTGTCCCATTCCGTGTTCCTTGTCAAGTTGCTGGAAAAATATCCCGGAGGACTGACTGCATATGTGGAGAATTATTGGAGCGTTATATGTCATGAGCTGTTTGAGAAAATACGTGAAATTTGCATTGATAAATGGTCCAAAACCGACAGTGGACGTCCATGCAATCCCGCGAATGAAAGTAAAAATAGAGCTGTTTTGTTGACATAAAAACAGCTGATCCATGTGAAGGATGGTTGAGTTACACGAGAAAATTCTGCCAATATATAAATGCCTACCTGTAGATACTAAACTTGGCCGCTAAAAGTTTCCATAATATAGGGAAATAACTGTGATGTCTTTTTTCACTGTGACACGTTCTCCTAAAGACCTAAGCTGAAAAATTTCGAGAGGGGGGGGGGGGATTTCCTAGCATAGATATTATTAAAAATAATTTATATTACATACGTGTAAGGTGTTGATTGGTGTTACTGAGTGATACTGGTCAGCTGCATCTCATCAATGAGGCGAACACGGTACTTTTGAAGCTTCACTTGCTGGGATGTGGGAGGTGGTGGTGGATGGTGGGTTTAAGAGGGCGGCCTGTTGGAGGTGGTGGTGGATGGTGGGTTTAAGATGGCGGATGTGGGAGGTGGTGGTGGGTGGTGGGTTTAAGATGGCGGATGTGGGAGGTGGTGGTGGGTGGTGGGTTTAAGATGGCGGATGTGGGAGGTGGTGATGGGTGGTGGGTTTAAGATGGCGGATGTGGGATACAACCCAGAACAAGTCTAGACATGCCTTGATCACGTGATCGTCATGGGAAACCCCCACTGGGGAATCCCCCGACCCTCCACACTTCCGCCACAAATCTGCGCAGAAACACCTGCGCACTCGTCAAAATATGGTCTGTAATGCACTTATACTACTACTGACATGTTCGGCCAAGCCTTTTCGAAGGTTGCTAATTTTATTAATTTCTTTTTTTAAAAATCAAATTCTGCAAATAAGAAACATTTCTAGTCAGTAGCTATGGATATTTCCCTTTATTCAATTCGCGAATATGTTTGCCACTAAGTCATTTCGAAGGTCATTTAAGTGCGAAATTCAAGGGCTAATTCGCTTAGCAAGGTTTGTGTGTCAAACGAATTGAGCACTGTTCTCGTTATTTTCTTTGGTACATCAAATTATTGCGTTCACGAAAAGTTAAAGTCAAAAACCCCACCAGGAAATCAAGGTCCTAAACCTCACCAGGAAAGCAAGGCCCTAGCTTGAGAGAACAAGGTAAAATAGATCGCTTTTATGGTCAGTATCTGCTAATATATGACGTAATTCCATTCGTAAAACTGATTGACAAAGTAACATAAATTGTGAAGTGTAGAACCAGTAAATTCTAGCAGAAATGGGCTCTGACTTGAGAGAATGATGACAAATGCAATATGTTTCTGTCCATTGTCTGCTGATACACATAATTATTGAATATACGGGAGTGATTAATGCTAATCTAAAGGGATTTTGAGTGCCGAAGAGGACGGGAACATCAATACCAACAAACAAGGCCCTGGCTTGCGAGAATGAGGATAGCGATGCTGTGTTTCAAAAGAGGATCATACAAAATAGCTATGTGCCAAATTTCATGTTTGTACCCAAAAGTGCACAATATAACTGCACAACTATGATGTATTGTTCGCGTACAGAATTGTCTAACTCATTAAATACCAAATTGCCATTTCTGTATTATAAAACCAGTTGCGCATAAAGTTTTGAGTATTATCAAGGAGTCGGTATAGCTAAGACAGTAAGTGAAACTCCAGGGATTGGAGGGTCATCGTTTCGATTCCTACAGAAGGTTAAATTATTCTTCCTTTCAAAACGTATTTCCATATATGCGAATTGCTTGGGGGCTAAAGTTAAACAACATACCAACGTGTCATTTCTATAAGTTAAACATCTTTATTCGGCGAAAGTTTGTGAGTTGTTCCCTGACTTCTGAAACGTAATTGTTGCGTTTGTTTTCATGATGCATGATCTATAATTTGATACCAAGTATTATTCATTGTTAATCATAATGACAATGCGTTAATTGTCTACTTTTTCACCAATTTGCGAATTATGTAGATTGGGTGGATGAAATCATTAATAGAAGTAGTGAACTTATTTTTCTAGTTACTAAGACAGTCGCCTATGACTGTATGCAAATTATCTGAACCACCGACAAGGTTGCGACTCATCTTCCTTGGTATATAAGCAATTCAAGGATCTTGAAATGTGTATACATACTGTTCAGTGAAAATGGTAATATCTGAAGACAATGACTGATGTGTCGATCGACAGCTTTTTTTTTTTAAGTCTGAACGGAAATCAACGAAGCAATAATTCATTCCACCGAATATAGTTGCAAATGAATTATAAAAATTAAGGTCCTGAAGACAGGGTTGTCATCTGAGATCGGAGGTTGAAAATGTGCGGCAGAGATCACACTCTCTTAGCGCATGCGTACTTCAAAAAGTCACAAGAACAAGAAGAACAACAACAACAACCCGAGCCTCCCGTTGAACTGTGTGCCGCAGGTGAAAACAGCTGGACGTCAAAGGTCTATGGACAAGGAACCCACTTAACAGCTGGACGTCAAAGGTCTATGGACAAGAAACCCACTTAACAGCTGGACGTCAAAGGTATATGGACAAGGAACCCACTTAACAGCTGGATGTCAAAGATCTATAGACAAGGGACCCACTTACCAAATACAAAAACATGGGTCTGTGCCTGAGAAATTGAAACCTTTTGGGGTTGCAATTCATTGAGGGGTGGCAGAATTATATCAATATTGCAGACAAAGACACAATATATGAAGGTCGGGCGAGGGATAGTTTGGGAGATAGAGGATGCGGCTCGGCGCCCTGTGGGTGGGGGCATGCTCTCTTGAGGGTAGTGGTAGGTGTGCTGACATGAAAGCCATAGAAAGCTCCCTACATGAAACAACCACACTGACAACTGCATGCCGTCATCTGTCATTCTGAAGAACCACAAGTTTGAATTCAATTCAATTCAGGAAATTGATCGTATGCACATGTGTGCACCCAACCTTCAGGAACTCAGTTGTAATTAATATAGTAAATTACATGTGTGGACACAAAAGGTTCGTGCAGAAGCTTTAGGGTAAATCATATGATTGGAATACAATTATTTGATAGCAAAACTGAAGGAACTGTCCTTCATTTAAGATGACACGAAATTAAAAAAACAAAACTTGTTGAGATGATCATGGTTGTAAGCATAACGGGTTCCTTCACAAGTATTAAGGTATGTGGGGTGACATTTGGTTGATCGATTCGTTTGCCAAGCAAGATTGTGCGCTACATTTTCTGGTCGAACGTGTCCTCCTAAATGATATACCGCTAGGTCTCTCATATATTGTAGGTGATTCGGCATGTATGTGTATAAACAATGTACACTGCACAGGGGCGGCGGAAGCAATTTCAGATTGCCCCGACCAACGATCATAGCACATTTAGGCGAGGGTCCAGGGGCCGCCTAGGCCCCGGAAGCTTCGGGATCCTAGATTTCAGGAGATGCATTCTGAGCTATTTCTGGCACATAAAATACCATATTAATGCTCGATAAAATGTTGAAAATGGGGGTTCAAATAAAACATTTAAAAGTCTAATTTATCACTGAAAATCAGGTTTCACTGAAAGATTCCCTCATCACCGCCGACAGAGGGTTGGCGTGATTGACGAGTAAAATATTTCAGAATTGACATTGTCAAACTGAAGACAGAAGTAAAAGATCAGAAGAGATCAGACTGTGAACAGAAGTATAAAAATTTCTACGAAACACTGAAACCTCCGGGAAAGCGCTCGTGAACGCTGGAGAGAAGATAACGCCTAAGATTTATCGACGAGATTCCAAGACTAAATGATGATTGGCCTATAGATTTCTTCGGCTGTACACTTAAAATGTACAGATGGCGCTGCTGAGTGTACAATCGATGGGGCTGTTAGACCCAAATATATGTAAGTTACAATACACATGGTACGAATTATGGTTCAGTTTGCTCTGAAAAGTTGTAGGAATAGATATTTCCGACTCTAGTAGACGGTAATCAGCGGTCCTGGAATTATTGCCCCGGCCATGGTCGGGGTGGTAGGGGCGGTTCCGCCGCCCATGCTGCATCTCATATCTTAGGTTAGTATCACATGAAACTGAGAAGCTGTGTAACATTTGGTGCTCCAGGGGTGGGGACATCCTCCCGAGGGTAGTGCATAGGTTGAATAAGTGTAGCACCATATAATCTCTCGGAATATATAAGAATTGGGGGAGGGTGGGGGGCGGGTGGACTTAGTTCACGAGACATAGAATGGGGTCCAGAAGCTGTGGACGGAAACAATTTTTAAGTCCAAAACAACTTTTTCGGACAAGGACAGGGACAAGAACAGGGACACGATCGTCCACAGATATCATTTAGATTAAGCTTTCCACAGTTAAAACTAAGGGCTCAATAAAATATGTTCACTATTTCAGGGAATCATTGTCCGGAAATTAAATTATATAATTTTGCCCCCAGGTGTCGCCACCTATAGGTGGATCAGCACCAAAAAAAACTACCACATGGTCTTGTTACCTGTACCTCCTGCCTAGATTTGGCACTGAGATGTTCTTGAATTAATGTATCTATGTCAGTGTTATCTACATTTTCCGCTATGTGCAAATTTTACCCGGAACTTAACCCTACCCGGCCTGGGGGGCACTTACCCCCGTTGGTTTTTCGCTCGTATCTCCGGAACGACAAAAACTTGAGAGCTGAAACTCCGTGACTTTTTAGATTATCATATTGGGGTCATGACGAGCCTATTTGCATTACCCCCAAGCAGAGGATCATGGGTAAATTCAAAATGGCGACCATGTGGGGGTACCAGAAAAGTGATGTTTTCGCTATATTTCTTAAAAAATTACGCAAAAATTTAGCATGTTGATTCAACGCGATTCTATGCATTTTACTGAAACCACATGTCTTAGCATCACCAAAAAACACCCCCTCCCCTTCCCCCATTAACCCTACCAGATCTGGGGCGGGGGGGGGGCGCAAAATGGCGGCCATCTTGGTTTTTTTTTGCATTTTCTTGTAGAGCTTGACCCAAAGATATAGTGTGGTAAGTTTCAGCCCTCTAGCCTTAGCGATAGCGAAAATATATAGGGCCGCCCCCCCCCCCCAGGCTGCGGTACACCCCAAATCGCCGCGGGCAAGATAGGGTTAATGTACTTTAGATGCAAATGGCTTCAGACTATTTTGACTGTCATAACTGTGAACCAATCACTGATGTGCTGTCTATGCAAATGAGAATATGGAATTGGTACCCAAACAGAGACAGTCACTTCGCCATATATGCATTGTCCAAATAGAAAATTTGCATATAACAGAAAATGTAGATAAAAAACAAATATCCAGTCGCAGACAGAGCTTGAAAACAATACATGTAAGTGTCTTCTTCTAGACAGAAGAAATAGGGACAGCAAATTAAAGTTGATTAGCGAAGGCATTCAGAAGCTGTCCGAAGGAGAAGATTGAACAAAAGGGAAATTTGTAAGTAAGATTTGTATATAATAACAAATATAGATAAAACACAAGTATCCAGTCTAGGACAGAGCTTAAAAAATATAGGTGTCTTCCCCTATACAGGAGCAATATAAACAACAAATTAGAAGTTGACGAAAGCATTCGGAAGCTATGCGACGGAAAAGACTGAACAAAAGGAAAATTTGCATATAACGAGATTTGTATATAAAAATCCAGTTTCCAGTTTCGGACAGCGCTGAAAAACAATAGGTTGAAGTTGAATTTCAATGTCAATGAAGTTGATTGACGAAGGCATCCGAAAGTTATCCGACGGCAAAGAAAAGTGAGCGGAAGCGGAAACGGAAGCGAAGAAGCGGAAGAAAGAAGAAAATGACAAACACATAAGGCATACTAGGGATGCCTAATTAGACAAAACATTTGGATGTTATCGCTTGTGAAGAATTTGAATGGAAACCATGGACATGCACAGAAGATTGGAACAAGACCCAGTGACGCCACCTTCAGGTGGATCTTGCTGAAACGCAATACCAACCCAGGTCTGGCCACAAGGAGTGTATATGCTAACTTTCGACAGAATCCGACAAAGCTACTGGAAGTTATCACCTGTGAAGATTTTGAACAGACATCCACGGACACAAAGAGAGCAAGACCCATTTTAACTGGAACGGACACGAAGCGAAACTCAGTGGCGCCACCTTCAGGCAGATGTTGCTGAAATGCAGTAGCAACCGGCGTCTTGTCGCAAGGAATACGTATGCTGAATTCCGGGAGAATCCAACAAAGCGTTTGGAAGTTATCGCTTGCAAAGAATTTGAACTGACATCCACGGACAGGAATGGACATGAGGAAGCGAGACCCAGTGGCGACGCCTTCAGGAAGATGTTGCTGAAATGCAATAGAAGCGTTTGAGCCGGTGTCTTGTCGCAAGGAATGCGTATGCCGAATTTCGGGAGAATCCGACAAAGCGTTTGGACGTTATCGTTTGCGAAAAAATTTAACGGGCGTCCAAGGACACAAAGAAGCAAGACCCATTTTGACTCAGTGGCGCCACCTTCAGGCAGATATTGCTGAAATGCAATACCAACTGGCATCTTTTCGCAAGGAATGCGTATGCCGAATTTCGGAAGGATCCTGCAACGCGTTTGGAAGTTGTCGTTTGCGGAAAATTCAAACAGACATGCACGGATATACATTTGTACACGGACATCCACGCACACGAAGAAGCAAGAACCATTTTGAAGTTTCTGGCCGCGTTGCGGGAATGATTGAGGAATGCGTACAGAGCAGCTATTGACTGTGTTTACGTAATATATCTCTCAATTACAGCTATGTGTCTATGTCTTCAGACGAAAATATTGTTTTCGTTTTTTCAGCAAAAACAATGGAATGGCTATGCAGGATCTCCATGCCTCCGGTCAGCGTCCTGCAAAAAAAAAATCACAAATCTCCACGACGTGTGCCGATTGATGCGTCAGGGAAAAGTTTTGACGATAGGAAATCACATTATTACAGAAGCTCGATACCGGTACCTGTATTATAACAAACCAGTATCCAATGATGTATCACTTTCTCGATTTGGAATACACATCCCAAGAAAGAGAGCTGGTGTTCAGAGAAAACGGGTGAGAGTGAAAGAAACAACACAACAGGGTAAGTAAGTTTGCATGTATCAGGTGCTACTTTATTCGAATATTTATATTCAGTTATGCTGCAACATGTCACATACAACAGGTTGTTCGATACTGAAACATGGCACAACGAGTCTATTTTGACGCTGTATGACGGTCACAATACGCAGCATTTTGTGTCTAGCCATATGGGTTAAAATAATGCTGGCTGTTGGCACAGGGTTAGGGGCTCCTAAATGTTTTCTCCATCTTCCGAAAAGGGCTCTACGGTATCTGAAGTAATTTCTCGAACGTCTCCTTTGCATGCTCAAGGAAAATTTCCAGCCTCCGGAATTGTGAAATCTTTGTTTGTTTTTCTGCAGGTATGGTGTGGTATTTTTTATATTCTGGTGAAGATCGTCCCGGCACAGTTAATTCATCACTCTGACGTGTTTCAAATAAAGGTCCGTCAAAGTTTGCGCGATCGCTGGAAATCATCTACTTCTCCCGATTTTCGTTCCATGTTGTCCTTGTGACTATCGATGGCTTTGTCCAACGCGATGTCCCAAAATGTGTTGTCATCTTCGCCCTCAGACTGCCAAAAGCAACGTCACAAATGTCCTGCGTATTTCAGCCTGGGGAGTCATCAATCTAGGTAAACCAAGATGGTAATATTCCGTGATATTATATCTGAGTTTACTGAGATTGGGGGAGAGTAGTAGTGTCAACGGGAATAGAGTCATATTGACCTCTTTGCACTTAAACTTGAGGCGTTGGCGCTGGAGATTGGAAAGGGACCTCTGCCAGAATTTGGCCGCCATCTTGAATTTGGTAAAAAAACTTGACCAATGTGGCAGCAGCTTATTCTCTTGAACTCGGATACAAGGTCACGTGACCTTTGTATTCCTCCGCGGTGATGCGGTCGCAGAAAAAAGCTTCCGCGGAGAAAAACTAGTCCCCAGACTTCAAATACGCTGCATGGTCCGATGGGGTCGAGTGAGGTATCAAAGTGAAGCATTCGTGAAGGGACATCTGATGGGCTGGGTGTGGGGTTGAAATATCGTCATTCTGCGCATGCGCGGTAGACCAAGGATATGGAAATGGACGTTTTGGGATCTAGAGGAGCCCCTAATGGGCCGATGGAGTCGAGTGAGGTATCAGTGTGAAGCCTATGTGAGGGGGCATCTGACTGGACTAGTGTCTCGGCCGTTGTCAACATTCTGCGCATGCGCAAACAGGGAATTGTGGGAAAAGGGTATGGAAATAGACTAGTGGTCCTATGGAGTCGTATGAGGTATCAATGTGAAGCCTATGTGAGGGGGCATCTGACGGGGTGGGTGTGACGTGGAACTGACGTCATTCTGCGCATGCGCAGTAGACCAAGGGTATGGAAATAGACGTTTTGGGGCCTGGGTGGGCCACTAGTGGGCCGATGGAGTCGTATGAGGTATCAATGTGAAGCCTATGTGAGGGGGCATCCGCCTGGACTAGTGCCTCGGCCGGTGTCAACATTCTGCGCAGACAGGGAATTGTGGGAAAAGGGCATGCAAATAGACATTTTGCGGTCTATTTGGGCCCGTTGTCGTCCGATGGGGTCCAGTGAGGTATCGTTGTCAAGGATACGTGAGGGGGCATCCGCCTGGACTAGTATGACGTGGAACTGACGTCATTCTGCGCATGCGCAGTAGACAAAGTGTATGGAAATAGACGTTTTGGGGTCTAGGTGGACCACTAATGGTCCAATGGAGTTGAGTGCGGTATCAATGTAAAGCAGTCGTGAGGCAGCATCCGCCTGGACTAGTGTGTCGTCCGTGTTCGACATTCTGCGCATGCGCAGACAGGGAATTGTGGGAAAAGGGTATGGAAATAGACGTTTTGAAAAGGGTATGGAAATAGACGTAGTGAGCCGATGGAGTCTTATGAGGTATCGTTGTGAAGCATTCGTGAAGGAGCATCCGTCTGGACAAGTGTGTCGTTCGTGTTCAACAGTCTGCGCATGCGCAGACAGGGAATTGTGCGAAAAGTGCATTGGAAGGAACGTTTTGGGGTATAGGTGGGCCACTAATGGTCTGATTGAGTCGAATGAGGTATCAATGTGATGCCTCCGCCTGGGTGGATGGGTGTTAGGAATATCGTCATTCTGCGCATGCGCAGACATGGCCGATTTTGAGGCCGATATGGACCACTATTGGTCCGAATGTGTCTAGCGAAGTGTTATTTTGTAGCCCTCGGGGTGTAGACTACGACTTGAAGGGATGTCCACGTCACCTGTGACGTCACTGGTGACGTCATCAGTGAGAGTAGTAGCGAAAGCGGGAGTTTCGGAGGTGTGATGGAGAGCATTTGGAGTAGATAACGGCCTATTTTCCCATTCAACTACCTGGTGGAGTTACCTGTGAGTGTGAGTGTATGCGCGCGTGTGTGAGTGAGTGAGTGAGTGAGTGAGTGAAGCGTGCACAACGCCCTTGAGGCATCCCCAACGCCTGTCTTAACGCATGGACGCACTAACGACGGTAAACGGGTGAGTGAATGGGATCCTACTGGACTAATGTAACGTCCGTTTTCATCATTTTGCGCATGCGCAGTATGGCCGTCGTATAGAAAGCAGGCATTTTGGGGATTCGTGGAGGCTTGTTGAGTGGTTGACCATCCCTGGTCAAATGGATCGTGTGGGGTATCAGTGTGAAGCTCTCGTAGGAAAAGTGGAAATTGCCCCTCATTTGTCTGGCGCTCACTTCCGGTTGTGTGGGGCGCTGCCCTCAGCCAATCAGAAGCGAGTATTTTGATCCAGTGCATTATGGGACATATCCAAGATGGCGGCGTCTGCCTCCTGGTTCAAGATGGCGGCACGTCCGGTGTCGAAAACTGACCATTTTGTCGGAATGTGGTCATCTGGTGTCGAAAACTGGACCTTGTATGGGTCCCGCCTAATTTGGTGTAGAGATGGACCACTATTGGTCCGAATGCGTCCTGTGGGGTGTCATCTTGTAGTTCTCGGAGTGCAGACCACGATTTGAAGGATGTTCACGTCATCTGTGATGTCATTGGTGACGTTATCAGTAGGAGTAGTAGCCAAAGTGGGCATTTTGGAGCAGTGAAAGAATGTATTTGGTGTAGAGATGGACCACCCTTGGTTCGAATGTCTCGTGGGAGGTGTCATCTTGCAGTTCTCGGGGTGTAGACTCCATTTGGGGTCCACAGCATCTGTGACGTCATCGGTGACGTCATCAGTACGAGTAGTAGCGAAAGAAAATGTTTTATAATTGGCTCAGTGCCAATTTTTTCCCACGATTTGGGCTGATGAGGGACACATGTTCATTCCTATATTTACAGACACTACCACCACCACCACCACCACCACCACCACCGCACCCTGGTTTACCCTATTCCCTACGGGCTATAGGGTACAGGGTGCAGCACAGGTACGCGCGCATGCATGCAATGACGTCATTTCCGAGCTCTGAGCTCCACAAGCTTTGAGCCCCAAGAGCTCCGATCCAAGAGCTCTGCCACACGGGAGCTACCACCACCACCACCGGGCGTTGACGCCCGTTGACGCCCGTGGTGGCGTTGGTGGTGGTGGTGTGCGGTGGTGGTGGTATGTGGTGGTGGTGGTGGTGGTGGTGGTGGTGATGGTGGTAGTGTCTGTAAATATAGGAATGAACATGTGTCCCTCATCAGCTCAAATCGTGGGAAAAAATTGCCACAGCCAATTATAAAACATTTTCTTTCGCTACTACTCGTACTGATGACGTCACCGATGACGTCACAGATGCTGTGGACCCCAAATGGAGTCTACACCCCGAGAACTGCAAGATGACACTTCCCACGACACATTCGAACCAAGGGTGGTCCATCTCTACACCAAATACCTTCTTTCACTGCTCCAAAATGCCCACTTTGGCTACTACTCCTACTGATGACGTCACCAATGACATCACAGGTGACGTGAACATCCTTCAAATCGTGGTCTGCACTCCGAGAACTACAAGATGACACCCCACAGGACGCATTCGGACCGATAGTGGTCCATCTCTACACCAAATTAGGCGGGACCCATACAAGGTCCAGTTTTCGACACCAGATGACCACATTCCGACAAAATGGTCAGTTTTCGACACCGGACGTGCCGCCATCTTGAACCAGGAGGCAGACGCCGCCATCTTGGATATGTCCCATAATGCACCGGGTTAAAATACTCGCTTCTGATTGGCTGAGGGCAGCGTCCCACACAACCGGAAGTGAGCGCCAGACAAATGAGGGGCAATTTCCACTTTTCCTACGAGAGCTTCACACTGATACCCCACACGATCCATTTGACCAGGGATGGTCAACCACTCAACAAGCCTCCACGAATCCCCAAAATGCCTGCTTTCTATACGACGGCCATACTGCGCATGCGCAAAATGATGAAAACGGACGTTACATTAGTCCAGTAGGATCCCACTCACTCACTCACTCACTCACTCGTTCACCGTCGTTAGTGCGTCCATGCGTTAAGACGGGCGTTGGGGATGCCTCACGGGCGTTGTGCACGCTTCACTCACTCACTCACTCACTCACTCACTCACTCACACACACGCGCGCATACACTCACACTCACAGGTAACTCCACCAGGTAGTTGGATGTTAAAATAGGCCGTTATCTACTCCAAATGCTCTCCATCACACCTCCGAAACTCCCGCTTTCGCTACTACTCTCACTGATGACGTCACCAGTGACGTCACAGGTGACGTGGGCATATCTTCAAGTCGTGGTCTACATCCCGAGTGCTACAAAATAACACTTCCCTAGACACATTCGGACCAATAGTGGTCCATATCGGCGTCAAAATGTTTATTTCCATACTACGGCCATGCCTGCGCATGCGCAGAATGACGATATTCCTAACACCCATCCACCCAGGCGGAGGCGCCCCCACGTATGCATCACATTGATACCTCATTCGACTCAATCAGACCATTAGTGGCCCACCTAGACCCCAAAACGTTCCTTCCAATGCACTTTTCCCACAATTCCCTGTCTGCGCATGCGCAGACTGTTGAACACGAACGACACACTTGTCCAGGCGGATGCTCCTTCACGAATGCTTCACAACGATACCTCATAAGACTCCATCGGCTCACTAGGGGGTCACCTCGACCCCAAAACGTCTTTTTCCATACACTTTTCCCACAATTCCCTGTCTGCGCATGCGCAGAATGTCGAACACGGACGACACACTAGTCCAGGCGGATGCTGCCTCACGACTGCTTTACATTGATACCTCACTCAACTCCATTGGACCATTAGTGGTCCACCTAGACCCCAAAATGTTTATTTCCATACACTTTGTCTACTGCGCATGCGCAGAATGACGTCAGTTCCACGTCATACTAGTCCAGGCGGATGCCCCCTCACGTATCCTTCACAACGATACCTCACTGGACCCCATCGGACGACTACGGGCCCAAATAGACCGCAAAATGTCTATTTCCATGCCCTTTTCCCACAATTCCC
This sequence comes from Hanleya hanleyi, assembly GCA_036873755.1. Taxonomy (NCBI): domain Eukaryota; kingdom Metazoa; phylum Mollusca; class Polyplacophora; order Lepidopleurida; family Hanleyidae; genus Hanleya; species Hanleya hanleyi. The sequence goes on from JAVTVY010005333.1 coordinate 36,852, forward strand.
TGTCTGCGCATGCGCAGAATGTTGACACCGGCCGAGGAACTAGTCCAGGCGGATGCCCCCTCACATAGGCTTCACATTGATACCTCGTACGACTCCATAGGGCCACTAGTGGCCCACCCAGACCCCAAAACGTCTATTTCCATACCCTTGGTCTACTGCGCATGCGCAGAATGACGTCAGTTCCACGTCACACCCACCCCGTCAGATGCCCCCTCACATAGGCTTCACATTGATACCTCATACGACTCCATAGGACCACTAGTGGCCCACCCAGACCCCAAAACGTCTATTTTCATACCCTTTTCCCACAATTCCCTGTTTGCGCATGCGCAGAATGTTGACAACGGCCGTGACACTAGTCCAGTCAGATGCCCCTCACATACGCTTCACACTGATACCTCACTCGACTCCATCGGCCCATTAGGGGCTCCTCTAGATCCCAAAACGTCCATTTCCATACCCTTGGTCTACCGCGCATGCGCAGAATGACGATATTTCAACCCCTCACCCACCCCATCGGATGCCCCTTCACATAGGCTTCACATTGATACCTCACTCGACTCCATCGAACCATTAGTGGCTGCCCTAGACTCCAAAACGTCTATTTCCATCCCCTTGGTCCACCGCGCATGCGCATAATGACGATATTTCAACCCCACACCCAGCCCATCAGATGCCCCTTCACGAATGCTTCACTTTGATACCTCACTCGACCCCATCGGACCATGCAGCGTATTTGAAGTCTGGGGACTACTTTTTCTCCGCGGAAGCTTTTTCCCGCGACCGCATCACCGCCAGACCGCATCGCCGCGGAGGAATACGTGAATAGGTCACGTGACCTTGTATCCGAGTTCAAGAGAATAAGCCGCTGCCACATTGGTCAAGTTTTTTTACCAAATTCAAGATGGCGGCCAAACTCTGGCAGAGGTCCCTTTCCAATCTCCAGCGCCAACGCCTCAAGTTTAAGTGCAACGAGGTCAATATGACTCTATTCCCGTTGACACTACTACTGGGGAGTCATATGATTGCTTTTTATTCGCCAGACGTCGTCAATTCTTCCCATTTCCTGCATATCGCTCCAATTCATTATTACCTGTATATAGTAAGATTCTACTGGCGGACCACCCACATATCACTCGACAAATATGTGTAGGTTTATTGTTTTTGGTGGAAAATTTAAGCCGTAAAACGTCGGACATTACAGGACAGTATTTTGGGGGTATTCTTGCATTTAACAGGTTTACCCAATGTTGAGGCATTTACTCCATCAGACGTCCTCGATGCTCATGCATTAACACCAGATGAGTTGTATGTTTGAGCTGATCAGTTATCACAGCTCCCGAGCTAGCGTATCTTATTGCGCTTCGATATTCATAATGGATCGGGTCATTGACCAGATATTTCATACTGGTGACGATTTTTAAATATTGGCCGCGTAAACATCGTCGCAGTCGAGGGTTAACGCATTATACGCCAGGTTTTCGGATTTCTTCCTGGAATATTCTTTGTGTAGAAACACATTTTCTTTCACTTTGAGTATCTTTGCCACTTCCCTGTATATACTGGTTACCCCTCAGCCCGAATGGGCATAGGAGTATTGTTGTGGGTCCGTCTGTCCGTCCGTCCGTCTGTCCGTCTGTCCTTCTGTCTGTCCGTACCATTTTCGTTAACACTCCATATCTAGAAAACTACTGAAGGCAGGTGCACAAAACTTCTATCCAGTACAGAATGTATTTTGTAGGTGTGCCGTTTGTATCTTTTGGATTATTGATAAAGTGGAATCATTTTATAAAAAAAATTTAAAATAACAAGTTTTATGAATTATGCTTTCATCAAATTCTACTGACAATCGGGAACCCTCGGGTAATGGAATGTAATGGTGAATAAGGTACCCGATACAACCCGAATGAAAACTGCTCCAAGAATAATTGAAGGTAGTTCTACAGCCCGTTTCATATGTTTCCCTTTTCATCAGTCTTTTCTCTCCATTCTGCTTTCAAAATATCAACGGAATACTGCCCGCTTTGTCCCTGAATACCAAATTATCCTTCCTTTTTTTCCGAATGATCAATGCTCTGCACGAACTACCAGGGAACATAACCCATGCATGGCCAACCCGTAATTTTTTTCTCAAGGATTGATCCGCCTGCGAATGTAGTCCAAGGTAGTCCAAGGTTTGATCTCCGCAAGTTTTTTTCAAGTTACGTAAGGTTGGTGATGATATTAATTATAGGAATTGCTTAATGTGCAATTTTCATCACTTTCACGTCTTGCTAACCTTTATAGTATAAGTAGCAAGTTCAGGTATTCATACGCGCTAAAACCCCTATTGCAGACTTCATTTATTTATGTGACAACCAGCAGCCGATCTTTACCGGTACTTTGAGGTGACGTACGTCTGTTTTCTTGATGTGACATATTAAATTGAACTAGCGACTTACTTGCTAGGGGTTATATCTTCAGATGTAAAGTATAAACGAATTATGAGACGTTTTTGCTGAAGGAGAATTAAATCTCTAAATCGAACTTGATAACGAAAGTGCGACAGGCGCAATTTACAACAACAACAATGACCACGTGCGTGATCATTTTGGTTCCGACTTCTTCAAACGTCCCAAAGCTATTCTGTTTGATAAAAGCTAACTGAAACTACCTTCCAAAGGAAATTTCAAATATATTTGATGGAACCCTATAGCCATACTTGGACTTCGTCGGGCTCAAGGGGGTGGGGGGTGGCAGAAACTATAAGCAAAGCTTTAGGCTGGTTGGTTAAAAAAAAAATCCTTTTTTAGCATCATTTTTTTAAATAAATCTGGGTGGGGAGGGAGGATTTTTAGTGGCCTGTGTGGATAAAATTATCAGTAAACCTTGCCTTAATAGTTGGGTTTCTGTTCTGAATAAAGTAGCTTGCATCCATCGTCCTTCTGCTCTGTTGTTTGCCTTTATAATTGGAGATTCAAAACGTTGGTTGGCGACAATTACGATAATAGACTTTAATGGAAAGCTGAAATGTGAAGTGTTAAACAAACCAGTCGTCTACTATAAAATATAGTTCTGGGCGCTTAGAAGCAAAAATGTAAAAAAAAAAAAAACGAACAAAACGCTGCTTACATGTACAATATGGCATTTAGTGAGGCAGCTCAATAAGCTGTTGATCACACTGCTCTGCCACATGTACACACACTCGTGATATAACTGATAATTTTTTCCAGAATATTACAGAGCTGAGGGGTTCTAGCACCTCTGGTGCCTCATGTT